>LGSN01000648.1:0-33612 GCA_001314375.1 Phytophthora podocarpi | reverse complement strand
AGTCGATGTGAGTAGTGGAAGTGAAATCCGAAAGTGATTGAGATAGAGTTAGGCTAAATCCTCTGATAGAACTATCATCCTCTGCCTTGACAAGCACTCTACCAAAATCCAGCTCTTAACTCGAAGGAGAAAGATCTGGGGTACAAAAGCAAAGTGCGCAAATCGGTTGCAGATCACATGATGAAAGACAACTTCAATTTTCCCTTCTCTCAGCCAATCAGAACTACCTAATCATTGGGATCAACCAATCACATCACAGGTATCCCAGTAGGTTCGTCATGGGTTCGCGCTAATGCGTGCCTATGGCAACGACACCACAGTCGCACGTGCTGCTATAGGGATCCACATAACAAGACTGCGGAGCCCAGAAGTCGAACCCAGGCATCCCAGGCCCTTCACCAATCTATACGTCGCGACAGCGGTACGTACTTTCTTCGAGAGTCCAGGCGAGGTTGTCGGTCGGAGTCTGAGGCACACCTTGGCTCATTTCCATGGACATCGAGGGTTGAGACGCGTTCACAGCGTACTGGGACGCATAACCGTATTGAGGTCCATAGCCGTGCGGCCACGCCCACCGCTCACTCGGACCAGGCACATTCGGCGACGTCTGGGATCTAGGCGTTCCTACCAACACCTTCGACGTCGGCACGCTTGCTGCTCCTTGAGTCGCTGGCGTTAGCGTGGTCGGAGCACCTGTGCCTTGAGTTGTAGGCACGCTCGATCCTTGTACTCCCGTCTGTCCTGTTCCAGCAGGAACGGGTGGACCCGAACCTTGGCCTCCTCCACTTCCACGATTTGTGCTAGCTCTCGGTAGTACGCTTCGAACAGGACCAAGCCCAGCGGGCGTCGAAACGTCAGGCCGCGCAGGCTTCGTTAGCGGCGCAGTCGGACCTGGCTGTCCACCCGTCTCACCTACAGAAGGAGGGTCCTCCGCTCCAGGGTGGCCTACACGCTCGCTTCCGGCGCTTTGGAGCTGAACGCCTCGCTGACAGCATCACCAAACTCAGCGTCTCGCTCTCTCTCTTCACCTTGACCTCTTGGGCCATCGTTCCTTCAGTAGAACTTCTACTGACTTCTTTCTACGCTCTTCAGTAAGCGTCTTCACGGCTTCAGTTAGCAGTGTCGGCCCGCACACTAGATGCACTCAATCTTTGTAGATCTCCGGTCCAAACTAGTCCTTCAGGCGGCAAGTGTTTACTTCGACGCGTTAAAGCGGTTGACCGTCCAAGATAAGCATCCTTGGGCCGAACCGTTCGCGACACGGGCCTTCACTTGTTCTTGAAGCAGCCACTCCACACAGACGCTCTTCACAGCGACCAGCGAGCCTTCGCACCTTGTACCGAGCAAGCCTTTCTCCAACAAGCAGCCACCCTGCTTCTCCACCAAATGTTGCGCACCTCCTCCTGTCAGTAGGGTCGGGTAGCCGCGGGCTGTTACGGAAGAGTAGGGGATTTTCTTGGGGAAGGCGTAGTCTGAAGGCTTAAGCGTAATAGAAAATAGCTATTCGTTCTTGGTTAGCTTTGTAGGGAAGTTCACGACTGACTAGAAACCACGAACGTCGTTTGCGCTCCGAACTCGTCCTATATGCACGACACCACTCCTACAACTCGCACCTGGGCACCCTAATGTACCATCCATCCTTTGTAGCGATAACCCCTCTGCCAATGCACTGTGCTCGACCACCGCTTCTCCATGCCTTCCATCTTCGACGTCGCCTCGCCGTGAGCTCCATTCGCCAGCAAGCTCGGGGAGCGAGTCGTCCCTCCTGGAAGCGGTCGTGGAAGAACGCCTGACTTCTAGAGTCATCAAGAAGTGGCCCTTCGTCCCACGGTAGACTCGAAACATCTAAACCGTGTATTCCACACCAAATGGGGCAACTTCAAGCGGATGTCCTTCACCCTCACAGGTACGTTCCAGATCTAGAGTTCGTCCTCCTGGCCTACTGCCTGTCCACCTGGGTGCGGGACACTCACTCTGTTGTAGTGTCGCGAAAAACCAAATGATGCTACACGTACATGTACTTCGTATTATAGCACATATAGTATATGCGTTGCGGTCAATGATTTCATTCAGGTAGTCCAGCATCAATCACGCCCATCACCCACTGGGTACACGGTCTCTACAGAAGCTCGCTTAAGGCCCAGTCTTGTATCTGCCCGCCGAAAGCGGTACCGGGATTGGGATGAGGGGCGGTCTTATTTACAACCTGCAGGCTGGCTGACAAACCTGCGATTGGTTAAAACACGGTAAGTTCGATGAGGTTTGGACAGGCCAAAGCGCCAGCCTGTGATTTCATGGCGCAGTGCAGGCTGGCCTGCGAGGGGTGACTTACCCATACAGAGCGCAACAAAGCCACGAAATGCATCGAGTTCTCGCGATGGTCGCGTCTTCTCTAGATTTCAAGCAACGCGTCCACGCACGAACTGCTCATTCCTACTGTTCTCGTCATCTTCCACCAGCACTGCTAGTAGCGCCAGGAGCGGAGGCCGTCGCTCAGGTCCGAAGAGCGGCCCATAAGATTGTGTCCGTAAATAGCAAGCGAAGATGTCGCCCACTCAGCGGAGTGAACACGATGTCTGCGCACCATCCGAGTATTTTAGGAGTGGGGCAGGTTTGTCGACCTGCCTGCAGGTCCCCAAATAAGACCGCCCCTGAGGTTACTGGCCAAGGCCACCCATCCTGCGCTATAGACAATACATACATATACATGCAGTCATTCGATCACTATTATATTATGTATCCCGCGACCGCGCCACATAATATCCCGTTGGGGTGGGGGCACCTCTAAGTCGACCCCTCGTTACCCGCAAACTCGAGCGCTGATTGGTCACACCCCGCATCCCGCGAGATACAAGCCGGAGCGCGAAAATCCCACTACCGACTTCCTCTGCTTGTAGAGGACAGCCTCATATAAGAGCTACCAATCACATTGCAGGATTCTGAGCTCCTTTTCATTTCCATTTATAAGTTCAGTAGCAATCATATCGATACAGTTTTACCGGTAGTAAACCAGTTCAGAAAGAAGCGAGCACCATTCATTTGGCGATTGGCAATGCCATTAGGAGCTCTCGCCCCCAGCACTGGGAGTCCTTCACTGCACGCGAGAAGCTGCAAAATCACTCGAGTCGATTAATGCGCACAAAATAATTAAAGAACTCCTTCCTCACCTAAGCGAAGATGCCTACGAATCTTGGTGATCTTGGTGGAAGCTCGACTTGACATGTCTACACGCAAAAGACAAGCTTGAAGCTCAGTGCTCAGTCAAGACAGGTAGTAAGAAAAAGGCTTGGCCGAAAGGAATAGATACAAAGCTGCATTGGGCATCGGAGGATGCGTTAGTTAAGTGAGTTAATGACCTAAGGACGGTGTTCCTATTTCCTCTTAAGATGCTAACGCTAGAAGCTGAGGATCTCGCCGTCGAGCATCCAGGGGTTTAAAGCGTCGTGGAGGTGAGAACGCACGTTCAAGACGCATCACAGGCCTCGCACTGGGCAAAAGACATTTGCTGACCTTGGCGGCATTGCTACTGCCTTCGCTGTGAAGGTTAGGCAGCAATCAGGGTTGTAAAAATGGTTTTTTTGGTTAATGGAAATTTGGAATAATGGGTCATCCCACCCACCCCAAACAAAAATAAATGGATTTTGCAGGTTTTGTATTCAATGGAAAAATTGGCTTATCTATGTGGCATGCGCTCAGTTGGCGCCACAAGTTCTTGTTGTCACGCTAGGTGGTATTTTGGCCAACAATACGCATTGAAGGTTAGTGTATCGATCGAACTTGAGTATTGCAAGCAGTACACTGTAAGTATTGGAGACCGTACTTGGAATCCGGCGGCCGGCCCGTCGGACACTCGCGCCTCTGTGTGCACCGCCGGCTGCGGGTCCATGGTTGGTCCGCTTCAAGTTGGCCCAGTGCATATTGAATCTGACGGCGCCTGTACATGTATTGCTTTTTTTTCTTTCAATAATCGCTACAGGTACCGTCAGATTGAACATGCAGTGATGATACTAACATCGAGTGGCTGTCGTTTGTGATGTTGTGCGGGAGGAAAACGACGGTGACATTGGTCCACCGTGCACTGTAGCGTTATCGAGAAGTAGCAAGCACTTACGGTGCTGAGATCTCCAAGCGCACCAACATCATTCTGTTCCACATAATTGGTACACCCTGCGATAAGAATTCTTTTATACAGGAATAAAGTGCTATATGACTACTGAGGGGATTATATGTACCAGTCGTCGGGGCTTTTTGAGTCAATTGGTATTATATCTCCCTTTTTACCCATCCGCCCCTAACAAGGTAATTACCCACCCCAATTTTCGTAAAAACAAGGGTTTTTAACAACGCTGGCAGCAATGGCTGGGCTTCGAATAAAAGAAGTGTACAACACTGACCACACAGGTGAATATTTCGGACTAAATCACAATTTTACCTTCAAATTTCTATGGGACCTATTTTTCAGATTTGTAGCTGCCTCTTGACTGACTTTCAGTATTGATACCTGTTACCGAAATCGGAACATCGTTTTTGGTGGCTGGTACACTGTACCGGCATGTGACATGTCCACTTTAAGCGGAGGAGGTCGGAAATTTCAATAACAGGAGATCTCTGTAAGAAGGAGTGCAAAAAGTCCCAAAAAGGGGGGAAACAGTTTTGAGACTATTAATAATGAAAGTGGTTGCTGCTCCAGACTAGAGCATCTCCTTTTATATATTTATCCGATAAACATAAACAGTGCACCCAGCGAGCCGATCCCCGCGCGAAGCGCGGTAGGGATCATGTCTTTCTAATAAGGGCTTTTGGATCCGCGCGGAGCGCGAGCAGGATGATAGATTTCTAGTATCCTACAACTCATATATACATGTATCCGAGCGTGTACACTATAAATGTATATATGTGCAGAAAAAAGATGAATCGGGCACAGTGGGAAGGCTATTGTGCACATCCAGTCGGGGACAGCATCATGCGCCATAATAATGAGAGTGACTGCTGTCCCCGACTGGACCATCTATCGTTTCTGCCTGCGGCTTTCCCGTTTTGGCATGTATACGCTGTTCTGTTGTATACTTCTTTTAGGCCATTCATTTTATTTCTGGCGCACCGACAAGCAGGCAAGGTAAGCAAGAAGCGGAAGACCGTTGCGTGGACTACAGGGTACTGCTGCGCGACCTCTCCACACAATTAATGGGCTACAAAGCACAGGTAGGGCATGACACGTTCATTAGTGGCTACAGCCAGTGTTGTTGAGTGCCTATAAGGACTGGCTGGTGCTATTTTTTTTTCCGGCGTATTCTAATTTGTTTTTGTGATTTTCCCTACTACATGTAGATCAACTTGTGTGCCAGGCGCCTTTCCGGCCAAGCTTCGTTCAAGCTGTACATGTACATGACCAAATTGAACCCGGTGTGTTCAAGTTGACAGCTACATTTGTGGTTTTTATATTGTCCTCTCTTTGAGCAATTTATTGGGAAAGAGGTATTATACCTTGGCACGAAACGCTGACCTGCTTGCGCTATCGATACCTTTGTGTTTGTGGTTAGCAACACCAATAGACCAAATGTCGTAATTCATTCCTGTTCCTCATAACCTGCCAGGACCTTGCTGTTGTCATCACTACTGCAAACAAAATGCATTGCACGCTACCACTATTAATAAACTCGGTACTTTAGTGATGTTGAACCAGTCGGGCACAGCGTACCCGACTGTACCCGACTGGTTCAAACTGAGCAAACAGACTTTACGCGACTATACACCCAGAAGTGTATACTTTGTTACACTCATCAATGTACACACTTTCCGGCTCTTTGTCAGTCGGTTCCAGTCGGGTATAATTGCCTCGTCACATGGGCCCCAGCATCACGTGCCCATAATAATACCGGTAACGATAGTGCGGGTGTTTCGACAATCGGCGACAAACCCACAAGTCAGAGTAACTAGGGTAGGACTATAGAAAACGAGACCTGAATCGGGCAATGTACCCTCGGGCCACATGAGAGGCAAGAATCTCGCCCTCAATTACAATATTTACGTTAAATTATGAGGGCAAACCTAAAATTTAACAACTTACTTCCAAAAGTATACTCAAATTTCGGGAATATTGCAGTTCTGGACTCAACTCGAACTTTACTTATCAACTATGCCGTCATGGACAGCCAAGAAGTCAGGGATGTTGTGAACCGCCGGACCTCGTAAAGTCTCGTAGGTGCATGCACAGCTAATTGTTCAACCAAATGTGTGGGCAATTGCTACATAATTGTCCTTGAACTATTGAATAATTGATTGTCAGGTGGTGCTATAATTATCTATTTTGCTAAGCCTTCGCAATGGCATTGCCGCAGTATTATCGGAAGCCCTGGGCGAGATACGCGTGATTTCCTCCTGAAGGAGGCATGCAATGGCTGTGCTTTCACTGGGGTTAGTGCTTAATGTTGTACGACTATCTGTACTGCTAAATTCAGCGTAAACGGTCCAGGTGCGGCTTTTGTTTTTGTAGGCACTGCCCGTAGGCACCTCGGTTTGAGCTTGAGATAGCGTGTTAATCACAGCACTTGCATGCGGGCACGTGCTGACTTCGAGCGCAGACTATTAATAATCCATGCCACAGGTGGCTAAGGATGATTCGTTGGCCACGAATCGTTGCTGCTGGCGTGAAAACTTCTTGCTGTGCAGTTGCGGCGCAGTCTGCACTGCGGTGAAGTTGGTGGAACGCTTAGCAAGCTTACAGCTGCAATCAGGTAAGATCCAGTGTCGTGTCAAAGACAGATAGATACCCCGTCAGTCATCGTAGCGAAGTACAGTACCCCTACAATACCGCAGCATAGTTGCTTCGCGAATGCATGCATATGTACGAAAGGTGGTGGTGCTCTTCCGATGGCGCAGGCATTTTAATACGAGGGAAAGAGTTGTTACACAACGCGACTTGACCAAAAGGAGTTTTTGAGCGCACCAGGCGCTTCCTGGCAGGCTGGGGGAGTCAGGAAGTGACCCCGAGACATCCGGAGCGTATTGCTGCATGGCCTCACACACGTCCTTCTGCATTCACTCGAGCTCATCCCCAGTGCCACGCCTGTGGACGAATGGATGTAGTGGTGCCAGTGGCACTGGACAAGCAGTTACATCACTGCACAGCCTTTAATCACTTTAATCCTTGATCAGCAAACCCGTTGCAGCCTGCGTGCATGTACATGTACACATTTACTGCAAGTACTGTAGGCCCGACTTGCGGCAAGTTTTCCTGAGTCCCTTGTCTGGTCATTCGAGCTGCATTTTGCCCCCGTGCCACACGAATGGCAGTCAACTTTGGCGACGAGCGAGTCTTTCGTGCCAACGTCTACAGTCAATGTCAAATGAGCCCGTGCATTCTGCTGGTCCAATCGACACCGTCGAGTGCATCGCGTCACCTTCGAGACGTGCATGACCCGGTCGGCTTTAATCAAGGCGTGCATGGCCCGCACGATTAAAATGCGCTCTGTTACAGAGCGCACGAGTCTGTTGGCGCTTATCAGCGACTGTCCCCAGCGTATGTAATCCCGCTCGACAGGTTGTAAAGCAAGCCTTAGACAGACTTGCTGTCAAGGCCTTCATGTGGTTTCGAGTCTGCCGTTGGCTCAGCCAACTTGGCTGGGGACTGGCATTGACTCGGCTGGTTGTCCTGCGTGTCACGATTGAGAGATGCAAGCAGCTTCTTCGTCTGCAGGTTCTTCGTCTCAGAAGTGTACAAAACAGACAAGGAGGATGCGTCCTGCGTGTGCGTGCTCAAGTGGCCCTGCGCCTTTGAAGACTGCAGCGCGTCAAGGACAGTGCACCCCATCCCTCCAGGTCTCTCCTCTGCATTCGTTGATGTCTATATTTTCACTCCTCTTGGCATCGCTCTCTCGGAACCGGAGCTCACTTTTCAATTTCGTCCGCGATGCCGATCACCACGTCGAAGATCAAGTCTCCGACCCTCGACTCGCCCAGCGCCGCGTACGGGAGCGTCTGGGATGAACGTCCGCGCAAGTACAAGAGCGTGCTGTTCCAAGTATGCGTCTTTATCCTCATGATGGAGCTCGCGGAGCGTTTGAGCTACTACGGCATCAATCAAGGCCTCAAGAACTTCATGCAGAAGATCGGCTGGAGTCTCGTGTCTGCCAGTGCTCTCAAGAGTACGTGGACGTCCATCTGCTACATCACGCCGCTCTTCGGCGCGTACCTGGCCGACGAAAAGTGGGGTCGCTTCCGCACGATCCTCACCTTCGGTATCTGGTACTGCGTCGGTGACTTCCTCGTGGCCATCGCTGCCCACCCGGACATCATGACCGAGGAGGCGATCGTGAACCCCATCTTCGTCATCGGTCTGTTCGTGGGCATTGGCATCGGTACGGGTGCTATCAAGTCCAACGTTATCACTTTCGGCGCCGACCAGTTCGACCCGAACGACCCGAGCGAAGTGCACCAGAAGGCGACGTACTTCTCGTACTTCTACTTCTGCATCAACTTCGGAGCCGCTTTCTCGTACGGATACCTGTCGGTACTGTGTGTGGATGGCTCGGCTCAGATCCCCAAGGAGTACGGCTACTTCGCCACCTACATGATCTGCGCGGGGGTGATGGTGGTGGCCATTGTCTTCTTTCTCGTCGGCTCGCCGCGCTACGTGCACATGCCGCCCAAGGACCGCTCCATTTCGACGCTGCTGCGACTACTCAAGCAGAGTGCGCGCACGTCGCGCAACGGTGCTATCGTTGTCACTGGTGCGCTGCTTCTCCTGTTCTCACTGGTCGTGAACATCGCCTCTGCTTTCAGTGCCGACAGCGGGCGTGTGGGCGAAGCTCTGTCGTACGTTGCGGCTATCATGGTGCTGGCTGGCGTGGCTTGCTGGGTGTATGGTGCCAACGACCAGTCCTTCATGGACAACATGAAGGAGAGTCAGGGGGGCGAATTCAACGACACTCAGGTGGACGGCTACAAGACGCTGATGAGCACGTTGCCGTTCGCTGCCTACACTATCATCTGGCAGTGCGCGTACGACCAGACCGATGCCAATTTCCAGTCCATTACGCAGCAGTGCGACCTGCGTCTGGACCGCAGCGACCCGGACAGCTCCCAGATCCCCGGTGCCATGCTTGGCGTGTTTGATCCGATCTTCATCGTGATCTGCATCCCCATCCTCGATTCGGTGGTCTACCCGCTCTACGAGAAGCGTTTCGGTAAGCCGCCAAGTCACTTCGGCCGTGTCTGTGCAGGTCTTATCGTGGCTGCTATCGGCATTTTCTGGTCGGGCATCTTCGAGGCCATCCGCCGCAACGCTGGTGCGCTGCAGGACGCCAATGGAGAGCCGATCCTCGACGGTGGCAGCAGTCAGCCCATGAACGACATCACGTGGGCTGCCGCTATCCCCAACTACGTCTTCATTGCATTAGCCGAGTGCCTCATCAACGTGACGGCGTACGACGTGTTCTACTCGGTGGTGCCGCTCGGCCTCAAGAGTACGTCGCAGAGTGTGAACCTCTTCATGACGTCCGTGGGCAGCGTCATGACGTCGGTCTTCACAGTCATGTTCTCGCCCTACCTCCCGTCGGACGACCTGAACGACGGCAACCTCGAGTACATGTTCTTCACCGTGGGCGCTGTCAGCGTCGTCAATTTCTTCGCTTTCTACTTCACCATGAAGAAGATGAACTTCGGCATGTCCAGCAGCCCCACCAACGACGAGTTCGACCTCCAAGGTAAGGAGTCCGTCGCCTCACGTCACAGTGTTGCTGCTGCCAAGTAAGCGAAACCTGTGAGCTGACCGTGCACAGTAGTATGTTTAACCACAAATATCAACCTTTGTTATAACAAAGCTGCTATCGTTGCTTTGACGCGTGAAATGCAATTTAACACGATGGAACAAATAAGGTTACTATGGATACATGACATTGTAGTATACATATAGTAACAGATTTCAGATTTCAGATTTGAGGATTGGTATTTTTCCTTTGGAGCTGGACGAAGAGCTATTTCAGGGCAGAACGATAGCCAAGATATTCATAATGCTCACGAAGTTAGTGCGGAAGATGGCACCTCGTTGTAGATTAGAAAAACAATCTGTAGCTTGGCCTTATCCGATACGTCGAAGTATTTCGCATTGTCTTCCATTTGTAATTTCAATGGGCGTTGCCGTTCACCCAGAGGTCGGAAAAAATGAATTGGCCGAGATTGTCAGCCTTACTTACCATAGCCGTCTCGACTGCAGTAGTGGCTGGCGTACCGGTATGTTGCAGTTGGCTATTGGAATACTCTTCGTTCCCGCAATTGTGCACTGCAATACTATGAAGTGATAACACATTTTCACTTCCATAATATTGCAATTGAACATATTATGTTTAATTGCAATAAAGATCGCGGTCCATGAGGTAGATGATCTTCGTCACGGAGGGAGGTACAGTGAGTTTTTCTATTCGGGTATAGTTCATTTGGAAGAGATCAGTCGAGGACGGTGTAGTTGGCTACCAAGAAGCAAAGGATGTAAACAGCTCGCATTCGACACGCTCTCTTTCGTGAGATGGTAAGCTCTTCAGCCTAGAACAGCAGCCAAACTCGCAATAACCTACTGCAATACAGAGAGCTCCCACAGTTGCATATTGCAATCTGCCGCAGCCGTGCAATTGGAAATTTCCACCACCTATCGCAGTAAGGCATTCCAATAAAATATTTTGTACGGCGGATAAACCAAGATAATTTTTGGGACCCCTGCGTTCACCATATATTATTAATAATACCAGCAGTTCTGTACTGCAAGAAAAAATGCATATACTTACCGCATTTAGACTATTTTTTTTCGACCTGTGCTGAGAACCAGCACTGGATCAAAGACCCCCCTCCAGCGCACCCCGGTTGACGAGTACTGCATTCGAAAGTAAAAACATCTATTAGAGCATGGCGCTATTATCTATAAAAAGTATTTTTTCGCGTAATGTGTTCGACGAGGAGAGGAGACTGGGCCACAACCCGCTCAAATAGTGCATATTGAACGCCACGATTTCTATGTACAATTTGCTCTTTGCTGGGGGTCGAAATGCCATCCAAGAGTTCTGAAGCTCGAGTGTGGTCTTTTGTGCTGTTGAATGCAAAAGCGATAGAGTGTATTAAAGAGCTTCCTTTCCTACAGCTCCTACCTACACAGGCAGAGATCGGTCGTTTCCTCTGAGACGGCTGGCATGGCGACCCTTGCCGGGGGTTGCCGTGCGTTCGTTGCGAAACCTACGTGTACTCAAGTCTGAACCTATCTCTTCCGGTTCTACATCGTGCCGTACATAATCATTGATATTGGTGGCAATGCCTGTGACATGGACAAGCGCAACAACCAAGGGAGAACAAATACAACATACTTCGGTTGTATCGAGACGTTGGCATTCTTGTGCGGCTTCGAGAGTATGGCGGCCGCGATTTCCCGTCTTGGTCAGAAAATACCTGGACAAATCACTATCTAGAGATATTTTTTAGTCAAATGGAGCGAACTACAAATCCGTCTACAGTAGACGACGATCGGGCAGAAATGTTGCGTCTATTGACATGTGACGGCAAATTGGCGCGAGTAGAAGAACTTAGGCTAGAATATGACGACTAGCTTAGTTTGAAGAAAGATTCACATCGATACACGTATCATTCTATTGATATCGTATCGATATTGTGGATTAGGATCATGTGATCCTAGCCTCGATAAATTTATAAGTAGGTCAATATCAACGATAAGTATCATCAAAAGTACCGCTGATATGAACCTGCTGCAGGGTCCACACTAGTCTTGGAACATTTTATTTGCCGACGAACTCTCGCCGTTTTCAGAAAATGGTAGGGGCACGATCAAACTCATTCTTTGCCGTGGAACTGGTCGCGACTCAGCACCTCGACGGTCACGTTTGGTGCACCTTCAAACTTCAAACTTCGAGTCGAGACAATCCCCGACGCGAGTCTTGTTAATGAACGAAGCNCCACTTCATGGTAGCACTCGCCGCCGCCAAAGTACCTCAATCCATCACCAACTACTCGTAGAAATCCGTTTTCGCATGCACGGGCGCTGAACTCGCCACTGTTCCAGCAAACAGCGCCGGGTAGTTCAGCTTCACCCACGCCGCTAGATTGCCCGGGTAGCTCCCTCTAAATGCCACGTTCATAGCCAGAAGCGACGAACTCCAGCAGTTCGGCTATTGCAACGTCTACCTGAAGCATCAATGTGTGGATGAAGTATTTCTACGCCAGTAAAGCAGGATCGACGGTGCTGGTGGACAATGAAGCGGTTGTCACCCATGAAGAATCATCGCAACTCGCACGTAGGTCTACGTGACATCCTGACACGGAGCCGCAGACGTGGGACTGGATATAAGTTTACCGGTTATGAGCTTAACAATACTTATTTTAAAAAAAATACTAACATAAATGTTTTGCTTTTGGCTCTAAAATACCATCTTGCAATCAGACCACAGCAACTCCCTCCAAAATCTAATTCCAAGCTAGAAAGTGATCGACCCACGTAAATGTTACCCGTGTCGTGCTCTCGTGACATTCTAAAGTAGTTTACGAAGCTAAATCGTGCTCCCCCGACATTCCAACGTAGTTTCCTCGTGATTAAAGTGGGTTTCTCAGGAGCTGAAGTGGAATTTTCACGAGCTGAAGCGGGATTTTCATGAGCTGAAGAGTGATTTCCACGAGTTACCACCCAGCGCGAATGACATGTTCGGAGCAACTCGCGCAGGATGACATCTCGCATAGCGCCCATCACGTACTGCCGCGCCAGGACGCACGCGAAGCTGTAGAAGAAGCTGAGTAGCAGCACCGCAACTCCGACCATGAGTTGAGTGCTGCGCCACCAGGATCAGCAGCTGCGACATGGCCAATTAAGTGACTACGCAGCTCCTCGACGTGAGTGCCATCAAGAAGAACATCGAATTGAACCGCTTGATTCAAGGTGAGTAGAGCTTGAACCCGTAAACTTCGCGGTTCACATGATGCCCCCCAGCTTGGGAAGCCCAGCACACTCGCGGGTTTTGCCCCAAACGGTAGCTGCCATAAGGTCTTTCGAGATCCCAGTCACCGTCATAGTGATATCCATAGTCCTACAATCCATAGCTTTACACATCTTTATCTACCACATACTTCGCCTATTCATAAGATACATCCACGAGCCTTAACAAGACCCCCAACTGGGTGTTGTGCGGCATCCAATATTTTATGAAGAGCACGTTGTGTTGAATAAGTTGGACCCACAACGCCCTCTTCACGAAATTCCAACACACCCTCCTGATAGCAACACTTCCATACAACACATCCACAAACTCAAACTCACACTCACTCTCACACACACGCGTTCACATTTACTATACCAAATTTCAGAGCTTCTCCGGGCGCGAGCACAGGTATACAAAAGCGTCTCAACATCAAGTTTACCTTGAAGCAGTATTTCGGCCAATAAAAACGTAGGACAACTCCTGGCCAATCACATTTCCCCATCACCCTTGGCTACTTTTAGAACCCTACTTATTGCTGCGACTGGCTCTGACCGACCACGTACTTGACCCGGCCGCAGCCTTCGCTTGTCATTCTCCGATCAGCTGCCAGCGAGGACCAATCGATTACTCCTGTCATCATGGGGTCCGCAGGAGGCGAGCACCAGCCTCTGCTGCCTTCGTACTCTCCTTCCGTGGCTCGCGCGCGTCTGCTCGGCCAGGAGGCAGCTCCAGCATGGCCCTCCACCTTCGAAGAAGGCCTCGACGCTCGGTAAGCGCTAATCCGTAGCTAAATGCACGCTATTATGAAGTTAACTTCTAATCTTCGGTTAAATGTGCTAAACTCGCAGCATGGCGTCGCCGGTGTCCGTGTCCTTGACGCCACGTCGCGTCAGCTCCTTTAACAGCAGTCCGTACACCGAGAGACAGCGTCTTTTGCAGCAGCAGCAGCAACGAGAAGTGCTCTGGTCTCCAGCCAGCAGCAGCGGGGCGACGACCGCCCAAGGCACCAGCAGCTTCAAGGACGCCGTGTTCAACGCCATCAACGTGCTCCTGGGCGTGGGCGTGCTCTCCAGCCCCTTCTCGCTGCGCTCCAGTGGGTGGTTCATTGGCATGCCGCTCTTCCTCTTCTTCACGCTCGTGACGAACCACACGGCCAAACTGCTGGGCAAGTGTCTGGGCTACCAGGAAGGCATGGCCACGTATCCGGACATCGGAGAGGCAGCTTTCGGCACCAGAGGACGAGTGGTCATTGGCGTCATGTTCTTTGCCGAGCTCTTCACGGCTTGTGCCATGTTCTACGTGCTAAGTACGTGGCGAGGCGTCAAGTTTTGCCTTAATTGTATGATGGATGGGGCTAATACGGCGTTTTTATTGCTGTTGCTGTGTTTTTTGTGCAGTCGGTGACACGCTCGCGGCGTTGATTCCGTCGTTTACGGAGACGCAGTTGACGATCATGGCGTTTTTGCTCATCGTGCCGTCCATGTGGACGACGCACATGTCGATGCTGTCGTATTTCAGCATTTTGGGCATTTTGTCGTCGTTCTTCTGTCTCTTCACGATTTTCTACGTTGGTTTTGCGATTGATACGGAGGCTCCTGGGTATGAAACGGGGAGCTTGCTGCACCCGCAGCCTCTACAGGTGATTGGCGACTGGGATCGTGTCCCGCTGGCGATTGGACTCACGATGGTGGCTTTCGGCGGCCACTCGGTCTTCCCGTCCATTTGCAGCTCCCTGGCGAACAAGGAGGACTACCCACACGTGCTCAACCTCTCGTACTTGATTGTGGGACTGGTGTACGCCGCGATCGAGCTGGCTGGCTACCTCATGTACGGCGTCGCTACTCAGAAGGAGATCACGCTCAACCTCATCGCGACGTATCCGGGTGTGCTCACGCAGATGGTGGTCTGGACGATCGCGCTGAACCCCATGAGCAAGATCGCTATTACGCTGCACCCGATTGCGCTGGCGCTGGAGGAGTTCCTGCTCTCGCCGAGCCAGAAGCGCGCTGCTGCGCGAAACAAACCGGGCAAGACGCTGGTGTTCTACCGGGCTTTCATCCGCACGACGCTCGGCATGGGCGCGTTGTGCTGCGCACTGTTCGTGCCCCACTTCGCCCGCGTGACGTCGTTCCTCGGAGCTTTCTTCGCGATGCTGGTCTCCGTGTTCTTGCCGTGCATCTGCTACCTCAAGCTCTTCTCTCACCGCCTGTCGAAGGGCGAGATTGCGCTCAACGCAGGACTGGCCGGACTCTCCATTATCCTGATGTTCTTCGGCACCCTCGCGTCGTTCTTGTCCCCCGCAGATTAGAAAGGCGAAGGCCAGAGAAAACCAGCGGGTTTCCACTCTAGGCAAATAGATGATATCAAGAGGCTGCTGCTCACCTACCACCTTGCGTGACCAGTGGCTTCCCTATATATTCCTACAAACGGACAGTGATTGCATTTGTAGCCCTGGTGGTGTTTTTGGTATTAGTTTGCTAGATGTAGGGCAGCATGACAGACGTGGAGTCTCAGGTGATATTTCTACAAGTAGTGCTTAGAGCTCAGGTGGTCGCTTTTGTCATTGCGAACAGGTATGGTGCTGCGATTGGCACTTCAAACTGAAGCACAATTACGAACTGTCAACGAGTTGAAACAAGATGTTCTAGAGCTTTACATGGTGCTATAATAGTGACCATGACATTTTACGTCGACGAGCTGTGCTCTAGCGACGCCGGCGCGTGTAGGTAGACATACATGTAGTTGTTGCCGGGTCAACTCTCGTCACGATTCCTGCCTGATGCGCCAAACAACCAGCTACTGTCATATGAGGAAGTGGCTCGAGCAGTGGTCTGTGCGAATAAACTAGAGTATATTAGCTTGGGGAAGCAGACTCGGAGTTAAACCAAATCCTTGGGTGGTGTGTCCTCGTCTTTCTTGCTCTTGTCCTTGGTTGAAGAAGACCTGAAATTCGAGAAAGTGATCGAACGGCGTTTGGGCAACGGCTTGAGTGGGATGGCTTCGCGTGTGGCAGCCGGTAGCCCCACCTCGATGTCATCCACGCTTCGACGAGTACGTCGTCGCGAGGGGCTGTCAAATACCAACAAAATCGATAACAAGGTCAGCTCAACATTAACTTCGACACCACCACGCAAGTACTCACCGACTCGACATGCGCCGGCTCAGTAGACCGTTCTCCTGCGATCGCTGGAAGCCCAGACCACCTAGGATTTCCGATAGACCCACAGTCGTTGACATGTCCAGATAATTGTCGATCGCCTGGCGATTGACGTGCTCTGATGCTTCGTTTTCACTGCGCCGGTCGTGGCTGCTGTCATCTCCGTCAGATTCTTCGGTTGCGCTTTCTTCATTCAAAGCCTCAAGAATGGAGGAGAGCAACTCCCGGGAGGTGTCAGAGCGACTTGTTTCTTCCTGCTCGACAACAACAGCTTCGGTGGAGACGCCTTCTGGGACGCGCGTCAAGCGTGAATCTGAGGTCTTGGGGGGCTCCAGCTTTGACTCCGATGATGACGTGAAGCTGAAACCACGCTCTACTTTGCCCTTGCTGGATGCAATTGATGGCGCGTGCTTGCGACGTGAGAGGAGAACAACGCCGAAAATACTGATGCTGATTCCTAATACGAACATGACTGCCTGCAAGACCGAGAAGGTGCGGATCTCTTGGAAGTAGATAACACCGCCGAGCACACCGCTAATGACCCAATAGGCTTGATAGACGGGAACCATCGAAAGCGCGTCGTAGTGGACTAGTCCACCATTCAGATATTTGATCTGAAGGCACAGACAAACTATCAGCGCCAGCGCAATGAGGTACGTCTGATAGTGCACGAAGCAGCTGGCATCGCCGTTAAATACGCCCTTGAGCAGCTCAGCCGACGACTTGGCAAACAGAACCGACTGGCCTCCTAAGGTGCCTGCGAGCCCAGCATAACCCACGAGACGTATAGTCGCCCACATGGCCGGCGTGCCCACTTGAATAATTCGATGCCGCTTACTCATCAAGCAAAACCCATCAACGATCTTGATAGCTGCGAAGTGGGCGACCACCGTCAGGAAGATCACGCAAAAGTAAACAATGGTGAGCGGGTCTCTGTAGAGCTGCATGAGCATGTCAAGGTTGTACGACGGCGACGTGTGGGACGCGAACACAACGGCAATCGTAGCACCCACGAAAATAATCAGCGTCGAAACGATGTCCTTCCTGCTGAGTTTCTCCTTGTTGAAGCACGGCGCGAGCATCATATTCCACACGAGCGTCAGGGCCGCCAGCGGGGCCAGCAGACTCTGTGGCGCCAGACCAAAGGCCACAAAGTCCAGCACAGACCCCACCGCACAGAGCACGAAGCCCAGCGTCCACAGTGGCAGTCGATAGGCCGGTTTCGGCTCTGCCACAAGTTCGTTCTGCTTCAGTGCCTTCTTCTGCAAGTTGATCCCGACACTTGCCAGGAAGGAGAAGACCACTGCAATGGTGAAGCCTATCACCCAAACGGCCTTCTCTGGCCCGTCGTAGTCCGTGTCGAAGCACTTGCCTTCGTCACTCACACCTGTCAGTGGGTTCTTCTCGTCTCCGCAGGCTCTCGTCTGTATGGTCTGCAGCGTCAGCGTGGACAACGTCGCGGTGCAGTCCGTCTCGACGGCTTCCGAGCAGCTATCGAGACACAAAGTCTCGGGCGTCCCCATCTCGCAGACGTTGAAGACTGCAAGGCACTGGGTCCGCTTCAATGTCGTCTCGCAGCTGCTGTCCATTGTGGAGTCGTTCACCAACTTGGTGTACTGCGTCTTGGCAGTAGCATCCTGGAAATTGTCAATAAGTAGTAGTAGTTTTTTTTTACAGTTAGCAAATAAGAAAATAATATAGTAGTAGTATAAATGTACTATTTTACTAACCATGTCTTTCCATGAGCCTCCCGAGCGGCAGGCCGAGTACGTGACGAAGGCGGAGCAGAAGCTCAGCGCCGAAGCGTCAGGCACGTCGCAGGACGAGCAGGTGGCCGCGGCCAGAGGAAAGGAAGAGGCCGCGAGCAGCCACAGCAGACGCGACATGATGCTGTAGTGACGAGGGACCGACCAATGTGGGCGGTGGGCGGTGGGGAAATGGGAGCGAGCTGCTGGGCGCCAAGTAGCAACTAAAATTGGCCTAGGAAACGGCAATCGCGACTGGCGTTCCGTTATGGCTATTTGACTCAGGTTCCTAAATGGGGACAGAAACGGGGCTAAATGGTCAGGATCTTCAGGAGAGCTAGGTCCACTTCAACGTACGAACTTAGGTCAAGACAGAGAGAGAGCACGGTTTTAGCCCGACATCCTCCTGCGTGAGAATCCTAAAACTCGTTGCTATCAAGTGTTAAAAGACTTCCGGCGCCGGAGCAAGACACCGGTTCCTTCGTACAGCAGAGGGCAGCTTCTAGCTGTCCAAACCTGCCACGGTGTCACGTCTGGATTACGACGATAAGCTTAACTCGAGCGAAGATAGCGGTCGTTCTTCTGTTCGAGTTGCGAAAGCATCCGTCGTTCTCCAACAGCGTCATCTTGGACGGCGTTTCCTCTTGCTTGGCTCATTCTCCAACTTGCAGAATTCCTGGTACCGGAACCAGAAAGTCGATGCCGGCAGGATTCTCAGATACATACGCCACAACCATGTTGACTACGGTTTGATTCACATTTTCTTTCTTCGGGTTTGAGATACGAAGGTCGAAAACAGTGGTTTGCTGCGCGTTGGCACTACTTGCAGCCTCTCCGTCCGATAGGCTACCCATAGTTGTCAGTGCTGTCGAGCTTGACAACAGGAGATCACATAGTTGCTCACGATTTTGATCAACTGCCGCCCAAGAAACTGTAGGGGGTTCAACGAAGCCGAGTGCTCTGTCAAGTAGAAGACGTGAGCTGGATCACCAGAATGAACGATCCAAATTTGCTGATCTACTTCACAAATATCATGGATCCGTAATTGTCTGACCTTCTGCGACGCGAAACTGAAGCAAAGACTGCTGGACAACACACGTGCGTGTCCCTCCTGGTCCTGCCAGGCGCAGGGCAACATGGGCCGCTCGCATAAGCTAAAATAACGAGTATCATCCATCATCGCGGCGTCAACACCTCAGTTTTGTGTGGTGTTTGCCACACCAAACAGCCTTATCCACCACCGCCATCACTCGCCAACATTCTGGCTCGCGGGCAGAGGAGGGCAAAGAGCATCCGGAAGAGCGACCGCCGCTCCCACGATGCTCAAGCCTATGGGGAAGAAGCACATGCAGCACCACTCGCGTCTGGACGAGTGGCGCAGCGCTCCATCGGGCGCGCCGCTGGGCTCGAGCGGTCCGAAACTGCCGGCGCATCTGCGGCCTCTGCTGGTGCCCAACGGCGCTGCGCTGCGGCTGCAGCTGCGCTACCAGAAGTACCAGGACAAGGTGCGCGCGCTGCTGAAGAAGGCGGACGCGAGTCAGCAGCAGGAGCACGCGGCCAAGGCGGGCGGCCGCGCCGTGACGACGTCCAGCATGGCTCTGGCTGTGGCCATCAAGGCCCGCAAAGAGGAGAAGGAGATGATGGGCGGCACGGCAGAACAGGTGAAGCAGGGCAAGAAGAAGACGCCGCTGCATCTGACGCCTGAGCAGATTTCCAAGGAGAAATGGGGCAGCAACGCCATGGAGCAGGATTGGGCAGAGTCGCAGTTAGGGTCCAGTGGGTGCAGTAGTGAGGAGGAGGAGGCTGAAGGAGATAAGGAGGAGGTGGAGATGGAGATGGAGATGGAGACGCTGCAACACGTTCAAGAGGAGATGCAGCAGGATCAGTTACACGACAGCAAGGCGCACTTGATGCCCTTGGACTGCGACGAGGAAGAGAGGGAGACGGACACACGCCAGCATGGCTTTGTCAATGTGATGGAGCCGTCGTGGTTGCTGTCATCTATTGAGCAGCGTTGTGCTGCGACGGCGAGTGCGCTCATGGCGCAGAGCTCGACCAAGCCGCAGCCGAGTCTGGCGCTGCAATTGGCGGACGTTCGATTGGCTGTACTGGACTTGCTGTTTATCTGTCACTCAGGAGTTGATGTGAATCTGCTGGGTCGACCGCCCTCGTCTGTGGACATGCACCACCGGAATCTTATTGCCAGGGTCAAGGAAGCCACGGCTTCGAAGCAGGACATCACGGAGCTGACTCCTACTGACCTTAACAGGATCACGCTCATCTTCGAGAGTCTCAAGTCCGACATGTTCATGCCGGCTGTGCGGTGTCTGGGTTGGCTGTTGACTAAGACTTGGCGTCTGCTCTTCCACGGACTCCACGTAGATTTGGAGTCCCTCCATCACGTGCGTCGTGTGTTGGAGGCGTCGGAGGGTGATGTCAGCGTCGTGTTTGCACCCACGCACAAGAGCCACTTGGACTACTTGATCATCAGCTACTTGTGCTTCGCGTATGGCATCCCGCTGCCGCGCATTGCTGCGGGTAACAACTTGGATCTGCCCCTTGTGGGCTCCTTCCTGCGTGCTAACGGCAGCTTCTTTATCCGTCGTTCATTCCGGAACGACCATCTCTACAAGGAGGTGCTGGAGCAGTACGTGCACGAGCTGCTGCACGATGGAAACCCTGTGGAGGTGTTCGTCGAGGGTGGTCGGTCGCGTCACGGTCGCGTGTGCAAGCCGCGCTTGGGTTTCATGTCGATGTTCCTCAATTACGTGAAGGGGACGTCGCGCTCTGTTTCTGATGATGATGCAGGCGACAATGACGAAAGATCGAAGAAGACGGTCTTGGTCGTCCCGATTTCGCTGGATTACGACAAGGTGTACGAGGTCGACGGGTACGCGAATCAACTGCTGGGCAAGCCCAAGGAGAAGGAGAGCCTTGCTGGCTTGTTCCGTTCGGTGTGGGACTTGTTCTTCCTGAGACTCGGTCACTCGTACGTACGTTTTGGTGAGCCGGTGCCTCTGACGGAAACCTCGTTGCTTCAGGATTCGTCCGAGCTCGTGGCCGAGCGTATGCAAACCTCAGGCACTATCACCTCGACTGCCATTGTGTCAGCGCTGCTCATGTGGAAGCGTGCATATGTGACAGAGGAAATGCTGGAGGCTCGAACAGTGTGGCTCGTGGAAGAACTAGAGAAGCGTGGTGCCACTGTAGCTCACGTGGAAAACGATGCTATCGCTGCTCACGCGCTGTCAATCTTGAAGGTAGATACGAAATCCAACAGCGTTGTGGTTTCTCAGCTTCAGTACCCAGTGCGAGCACTCGAGCTGGGTTTCTACCGAAACCACCTCCTCCACATTTTCCTGCCGGAGATGGCCGTGATTGGTGCTCTGGATGCTGCCCTGCGCCAGCGTTCTAAATGCGACGACGGCTATTCATCTCAACACAAGGTGGACATCTGGGCAGTCCAGCAGCAGGCACAGAAGATCTGGCACTTCCTGCGCCACATTTGCCGCCACGAGCACATTGACATCAAAGCTCGCGTGGCTCAATTCCTTGCTGAAGCTACTGAATGTGAGATTGATGCGTCCGCGGTCACAGTGACTGTGGACGTGAACCGCTGGAACACCTTGAAGCTCACGAGCTTCGTTTTGTCACTGAATTGGCCCTTCATGGACTCGTTGTGGCTCACCACTCAAGGTCTCTGGTCCCTTCTCCCTGTCGGAGAGGGCGACAATACCGAGCACACAGAACGTGATGTTGTGCGTAGTGTACAGGTTCTGGCGAAGGAGTTGTTCCTGCGCCAGCAATTGTCCCATGCCGAGGCGCTGTGCAGTGAGAGCATCAAGCAGTCGCTGGACTTCTTGGTGGAGAGTGACGTGGTGCGTTTCGAGCGTTCGCATGATGGCAAGTCGCGTGTGGTGCGTCTCTGTTCGAACTCAGCCGACCCAGTGCGCGTACTCGAGGACCTTACGCGTGAGGTGAACGCACGCCGGAAACCTCATTCGTTCCTGTGGCGTGAAAACGAGTTGCCGCGCAACCTGACGCGTGGGGAGGCGCTGGAGCTCATGGAGGGTGCCCAAGTCTCCCGAAGCATCTACGCCAAGTGGATGGCACCGCCAGCCGCGACGTCAACGGCCTAGGAGCTCTATAAGTTAATCGTAATATTGTGTAGGCAAGCAAAAGACACAGCATTGACTACGAACATGACAACGCTCTAAAAAGTATGATTGAGATGAAGTTGAAGCTTGTTACGATCACCAAAAAGCTTGCAAGGCGTCCATCATCCATTAATATCCCCTGTCTATAGTGATAGCGGAGACCAAAAACGAGCGGTTGGCAATTCGAAGAGTATGACGCTGCGCCACCTTCATAATTCCGTTGCGTTGCGTGCATCCAGGGCCTTCTCTCCCTCGTTATCACGCTGTGTATCATCCACCGCGTCTTGTGCATCTCCCAGTACCAGTTCCACCAGCGATGGCCCCCAGCCAGCAGTGCACGTCCCCGTTCTGCTACAGGAGACAGTCGCTGCCTTGTCACGAAATGTTTCGGATGCTTCTGGGCCTCGTCACTTCGTAGATGGCACTGCAGGCTTCGGAGGCCACTCGAGGGCCATTTTGCAACGTTTTCCCGACGCCAAACTGCTCTGTGTGGACCGAGATCCCGAAGTTTTGAGCATCGCCCAAGCCAATTTGGCCGAGTTTCATGGCCGCGTGAGCTTCTGCAACGGATCGTACGCAGACTTGGCAACGCATTTGAAAACTGTTGGCTTCCCTGATGAGGTGGACGGGATTCTGGTTGATTTGGGAGCGAATAGCTTCCATTTTGACGCCGCGAGACGTGGTTTCAGTGTGCTAAATGATGGACCATTGGACATGAGGTTCAATCAGCGAGACGCAGAGCTCCCGACGGCGGCCGATGCAGTGAATACGTTGTCCGAAGTGCAGCTTACCAAAATCTTCAGAGACTACGGAGAGGAACGACTGGCGAAGGAGTTCGCAAAGGCGATCGTGCGGGAACGAGAGGAACGAGGCAAAGTGTTTGAGACGACAAGAGATCTACGCGAGTGCATTGAGCGCATTGCCAATATGTGGAAGTCGTCGGATAAGGGCAAGAACAAGAAGAAGAAGGGCAAACGCGCTAGCAAGATTGGAAGTACACATCCAGCTACACGTTGTTTCCAGGCACTGCGGATTTACGTGAACGACGAACTTAACCACGCTGAAAGTGGAGTGAAGCAACTTGCGAGCCACTTGACTCCAAATGGACGATTCGGTACGATGCTAACTAATACTATTGAGCCATGGATAATAGCTGGATTGAGAACTAATGATGGTTTGTGGTGTGGTAGTGACAATTGCGTTCCATTCACTGGAGGACCGACCGATCAAGGACTTTTTCCGTGAGCTGGTACGCCCTAATTTCTAGCATGGTACGGGAAGACGAAGTTATGCTCTTCTCGCTAACATGTCTGCTCTGATTTGCACTATAGGACCAGCAAGGCCGGATCGAAGCGGATGACGATGAAGACAATGAGGATGAGTGGGAATATGAAGACAGCGACGAGGAAGATGAGGAGAAGCCAGAGGAAGACGTTAATCCACTAAGCAACAAGCGCTTCCGCCTTACACGGCGAAAAGCTACCAAGGCTACTGCTGAAGAGATCGCGATCAACTCACGCTCGCGTAGCGCACGTCTGCGCTGTCTCGAGCGCATCCTGTAATCAGTAATGCAGAGGATTACACTGGAAAGTCATCAATTCTGCAGGTAAACGCTGCCTCTCTGTCTCTATGTTCCTGTTAGCTGGAGACAGGTTCATAGGTCCTTACGCATTTGGCCTGACGTTGGGGTGCACGATGCAACTTGGCTCTTGAACTCCTCCAGATTGTACACGCGACGCCAGTCCACTGGCCGCTGACCCGGCAGACCCAGGAAGTCCACAACGTTGCTGAAAATGCCGCGGGAATACGCGCGACTGAGATTTTCGCTTTTCACAACCTCATTTGTCGTGAGAGCCGCGCACATCAAGTAGACGTGGAAGAACAGCATGTAGGCGATCCACACTATCTGCACGACGTCCAGCAGCATGACGCAAAAGAGCACTGGCTGGAAATGTGCGACGCTCCGAAGCCAGTCAATTAGTCCAGGGATACTGGCTGCAGCAGTGTTTGACCCCACGAGCAGAGTCCACAACGACGAGTTCCACTTCCACCACTGCCACTGGACGGTGAAGTCTGCCACAAGCTCAGGTTGTGCACGCGCGAAGCGCCAGCAGGCAACAAGCTCCAGTCCAATCGATAACACAGCCGAAAAGAGGAACCCCAGGAAGGCTGCGTGGTTGCGTGCGCCGATAGCGTTCACCACAAAGGGGCAATAATGGTCGAACTTTGCGATGCACGAATTCAGCTCGGCGCAATGCTTCCCACGCAGCGGCCTTTTGTGCAAGCAGGTGAGACACAGTTTGGTTGCGCTGGGTAACTTTGATTCGACGAGCCATCGGATGTTCTAACAATGAAACATTCACACAGAGTGGCATCCGGTTAGCTCGTGTCTTCCAAGACGAGAGATAAAACACCACAAACCAACTTACATGCAGTTTCTCGTCGTACGACGTGAACACCTCTCCCGGGTCGGAAGTGGACGTTTTGTATAGCGTGGCCCCAATCATAGCAAAAGAGACGGCTGCAACTGCGCAGAACGCAGTGCTGCAGTAGCCACTGAATTGAGGGAAACTGGCAACAAGATATCCGATCGACGCGACGTTGATCCCGAACATAAGTGATGCTGCTTTGCGCTTGTCGCCGTAGGAACCACGCTGTAGCAATTTAAGCAGCAGTATTGCTGCAACCAACAGGATGGAGAGCGACAGCATGATGTAAAGCCCTCCATTCCCGGTCGATATCACGTAGTACGCGAGAGGAAATACCACCCATGGCATGAAAAACGCGAGCTTGTACACGTTGTCCTCAAGTGTTTGTTTCTGCCACAACCCGCAAATTAGCAAGTGGTTTTTAATGGCAAGTAATGCCATCGCATCCTGCTACGCACCGGAATTGAAGTACATCGAGAAAGGTGTTGCAGCTGTTCGTCCTCCGTGAGAAGGTGGCGCGCCGACGAGTCTGAGCGAAGTCTCACACTTGCAATTCCCAACGCTGTGAGGCCCTCTGTATTGACGATGGTCGTGTCGGCTCCCACATCGAGCAACATCCGTACAGCCATGGCAATATTGTTCATAGCCGCATGATGAAGAGCTGTCAGCATACAGATACAAGCCATTCCAGTTAGAAAACCCCCTAAAAACAATTGTGCTGAAAGACTAAAACCGTACCAGTGTTGCCATCAGCGTCCTGTGCATTCACAGTAGCTTGCAGACTCAGCACCATCCGGAACGTATCCAAGTGGAACTGCTGCGGCTGACACAGCAACATCAACGCCGTCTTCTGGCCTGCATCTGCTCATCACAAAATAAAACCATTTAAACACAGCGAAACGTCATTACCGACTTTTTCGTCGACTAAGTTTACACTCCTTTTTGCACTCACTCACCTTGCATGCGTTGATTCACATCGGTCCCCTTCGCCACTAAATACGCCGCCGTAATGGGAAAACAGCGATGAATTGCCACTAAAAACGGCGAAAAGCCCAATCCGTCTCGGAAATTTGGGTCGGCACCATTTCGTAGCAGCAGTTCCACCGCGTAAATTTGGTTGTGGAGAGCTGCCCAGAACAGCGGTGTCGTCTGCATCTCACCCTCCAGAGCGTCCACCTGCACTTTAGCTCGCAGCTGTTTATTTCCAAGTAAAAACCTATCATCAAAAAACACCAGTAACATATTAGAAAAATCATTTAACCTAGTTTCATAGTGTTCAAACCTACTCCAGCACCCCCATTTTGCCACTAATAGCTGCATGATGTAACAACGTGGCTTTAGACGTTTCGTCGTAAGCGGTTACGTCGAAATTCGGGTCCTAAATGCGTGAAAACGTTAAAATTAGAACATTACTAATAAAATGCTGGTTTTATGCTTTTACCTGCTCTACGAGCTCTTGCAGCTCAGGGAGCAACCCGAGCTTCGTACATTCGAAGGCAGAAGGTGTAAAGAGCTCCCCATTGCACTTGGAGCACGAGGAACCGGCGCCAACGACGCTGCAGGAGGCGCACACGAGGCGCAGCTGAGCCATGCTGCGGGCAGTTCGAAGATTGCGGTGATGTTGGGTGCTTTCAGTATGTAGCCCTTTTGTGTTACCGGTATTGATATAGGCTTGCACATTATATGGGCATTTGTAATATGAAGCTGGAAAGTGCGATAGATTGCTGTTAACATGTTAGTTTTGTTATAATTGTACTGTACTGAGTGAAACAATGTTGAAGTGCGTAAGAATAGCTGGGAACTGCTAGCTTATTATTTGCAGCTTACACCTCGAGATGCTGCGTTGACGGCAAACAACACGCTTGTCTAACTAGAGTATGAAGCGTAGAGGACCTTGCGTCCATCAGCAGAACCTCCAAGCTTCAGTATCTGGTTCCGCGACTACTTCAAGTACTACCCAACCTCCTGTCCGAGGACGCAACATCGCAGCAGCCGCGTGTTTGCGTCTGTACACGGAAGGACAAGGGCAACGAGAGCACAAGGAGCTGCTCTACAGCAAGTTCGGACTACAGAAAGTCCCTTTGTGGAAGCCAGCAATGGGTAGCACTACTACAAGTACAACGTCGTCTCGAGACTCACGAGACTCTGAGACGAGCACAACTAGCACCTCAACGAGACTTTGCAACTCGCAGCATCTTACGTCGAAGGCTGGAGTTAATCCAGTCTCTAGGTCGACTGCTATGACGTCAGAGCGAGCTTCAGTACAGGGCATCGGTGTAGAAGTTGCGGATGCTGCCGCTAGTCCAGGCAAAGAACGACGAAGCAGTTCAGTGTATGTGCCTCCAGGTGGACGTTCACCAACTGCTACTGCAATGAAGCAGGTATTCGCCAAAACTTATTCACTGCAGTCTACGATGGAGAGTCGAGCTGCAGTTGCGCCGCGCCGAAAACCCAGTACAAGTACGAGCCGGTCTCCAAAAAGTAGCGCAGCAACAAGAGACCATGGAGGAGTTGGAGCAATTCGCGCGGCTGCAAAACACGAAAGATCAACCT
This sequence comes from Phytophthora podocarpi, assembly GCA_001314375.1. Lineage (NCBI taxonomy): Eukaryota > Oomycota > Peronosporomycetes > Peronosporales > Peronosporaceae > Phytophthora > Phytophthora podocarpi. Next base: position 6,606 of record LGSN01000648.1, on the reverse strand, counting down.
CTACCAATTCAACGGCAACAACTCGCAGAGTTAGCACTGCCAACGTATCATTAGGCCGTGGTGGGGCACCGCAGCTAGTACATAGTCAGCAGCAGTCTAGTTTTCAAGTCAAGCAGATGAACAGCAGGACGTCAATCACCACTGGCAGTCCTGAGATCGCAATGACAAGAGCAAGTCGAGCAAGTATGGTGTCTCCACGCTCAGGTGCAATGGTGGGGCGAAGGCCGTCAATCCAGCAGCAATCGCCGCAGAAAACCAGAACCTACTCGACGATTTTCCAGCAACAGCAGCACCGTCAAGAGCCTGTACTCATCCAAGTCTCTCGCCGCACATCGTCGCCTTTCATGCCTCCAGGTGGAGCTATCGGACATCGACGACCCAGTGTAGCACCAATTGGACCTATTGTTTCTCCTGTACGAGGAGGAGGTGGAGCTTCAGACGCTGGGAGTGCAGGGATGGCTGTCTGCAGTCCAGGGGCCTCGTTTATTCGGCGTGATAACAAACTTGAAAAACTACAGGAGCAGGTGAACGTCCTCAAGGCATCTCTCGGGATTTCAGACGAAGACTTGCAATGGAAAGTTGAGAGTGCAAAGGGTAATGCCTTCCTCGCGGCAGACAGACATCTTACGGCCTGCGAAGAGCTCTACGACCGCCTAGTTTTCGAGATGCAGGAGCTCTCGCAGCCAGCACGTTGTGCAGACGAAGACAAAGCTAATGTACTTCTAGCAGCAAAACTGCGTTCGTTAGAGAAGCAGGCGCACCAAGTCGAAGAACTGAAAGCGAGAGCCACAACGTATCAGTCAGACATGATTCAGACCAAGAAGAACCTCCTGTCCGTTCGTGTTGAAGCGGAACTCCAGCGTGCCAAGCAAGATTCTAGTGTCGTTGCCTCTGCTGCAGCACTGGAGCTAAGTACTGTCAGGCGCCTAGAAACGATCAAGGAGGAACTCCTATCTGCACAGCAGCAACTGAAAACGGAGCAGGGCGTGTTACAAACGCTACTTGAGTGGCTTGGATCCGAGACCGATCGCTTCGGAGCCTCTGTCGCTGCTGAAGACTTGTCACCTTCGTCTATAATTTCAGAGCAGACGCTGGAAGCCAAGCGCTCATTGCTCTACACTCTGCGTACGATTCCCGAATGCACTCAAGGTAGCGAGCGCTTATCCACGCTGTGCTCCCAGGCTACTCAACTCGCCGCGAAGATCACAGCTTCTCGTGCTCACGACTTGAAACGCACAGAAGTTGATCTGGAGCGTACCATGCGCGACGTCGAGATCTGGAAGACGCGTCGTGAACAAGCGAAGGAGTTTGCGGACGAAATGCGACAACGAGAGGCAGCATGGCAGACAAAACAGCGCGAGAAGAACGACGAAAGCCTGGCTTTGATGCGCACTTTCATCCCCATTGACATCGCTGAGCTGTCAGTCGAAACTCTCCTAGCGCGAGCTCACGAGGGGACAAATGGACCCGGATCAGGCGCATTGTACACGTACGACCTCGCTGCGTACCTCAAGACGAATCGCTTCTTGCACTGGCTGGTCACACACGAAGACGACATTGCCCGAGCCAACTTCCTGGCCATAGAGAGCGCTCCGTTCTTCATGGACTTCACCAGCTATGACATTCACGAGCTTCGAGCGTTCGCACGAGTTCTGCCAGATAGCTTTGCGTTCGACAAGGATAGCAGGAAAAATGCATGGCGAACGTCGTTCATTGACCACGTGCGTCAGCTTGCCGCTCAGCAGCAACATGAAACCATTAAAGCTGGCTGGGACCCCGTGAAGCGAACGCGACGAGATGTCCACCTCCCAGAACTGACAGCACGACAGCAGGTTAACCCAATTTTCTGCTACCCGACAGACGTTGAAATTGACGCTCGGTTGGTCAAGTTCGAGCGTCAGCACGCTCGGCTTAAGGCTAAGCGCGTACGATTAAAGAAACTGGACGACGAGCTCATTCCACAAGCCAAAGCTGAATACGTGGCAGTAGCTGAAGACGCACGAAACGAAGATCTACAGCGTTCGTTTGGTAAAGCCACACTGATCGCTCTACGCGAGGAGGCCAAGCAACAGCATTTGGCCCTCTGTAAGGAGAGAGACGTCGCCAAAGGCGAATTGGCTCACGGTGAGCGTGCCTGGGAAGCAATGACTCCATCGTTCGAACAGTATCAAGCTGAAGTCGCGCAGATTCGAGCACTCGACCCAGAAATTCGCAACGCATTCCGCATTTGTGGACCATTTCCAGCGGATATTGACGTTCAGCCACGTGAGCGAGCGGCGTTCAAGAAGTTGTCGGTTGAGGAAGAAGCCGAAGCTCGGAAACAGGAGCTGGACAATGCTATCGCAAGACGCAGTCTCGATATCAACGAAGTCGCAGTTGTGGAAGAGACCAATGCTGAACCAACGACAGCAGAGCCAACAGCCACTGTGGTCGTTGTGGAAGCTTCTCCTTGGACTGAACCGGAGTTGGAGGCGACACGCTTGATGCAACTGGAAGACAAACTGTCGACTGGACCAGCAGAACTTAGCGTGGTATCGGATTTACCCACAGAATCTCCAGTGGTGGCTCCCCAACGCGGCTTCAAGCGAGTCAAGTCTCTTCAAGTTGCAGTCGGAGTGCTGCAATTTCTTGAGATGGACTTTTGTAGCCCCAAGCGCGTGATGCGTGGGAAAGAGAGCAGTTTATTGTCGCCATCCCATAAAGCTGGGGCCGTAGAGGCAGAGGAGACGACAGTAACACCGGAGAATAGCAATGAACAAGTCGCCAGAACTCCACGGGGCTCCCGATCGTTGCCGCGAACACCCAAATCGAATACGAAATCTACAATGGAGAATGTCATCAAGGTCGCGAAGCCTCCGGTGGTTGTACCACCTAAATCCAAGGCGCTACTGAAGCTCCTCGAAGCACGAAATGCAGAGGAGACTAGCAATTTGTCAAAACCTGCAGCTTCGGCACCTCCGCCGTCACCATTCGGTGGTGGCAAGGTCAATTTCCTTGGTGAATTGCAGAACCGTTTCCAACGCAAAACAGTGACCACAGAGGCTGCCGCCACATCCGGCGCTTGTGATCAAACCAACACTAACGTTATCGCCGGATCCAGGAAACCAATGAACTTTCTGGACGAACTCAAGAGCGCTTCCACTCGAAAATGTGTCAGTGAGGATGCAGTCGTCGATGGTTCATCCAAGAAGTCCATGAACTTTTTGGACGAGCTAAAGAGTGCTTCCGCTCGAAAATCTGCCGAAAACACCGGAGCTGCGTCGCCCCAAACGCCAATAGTGTTGGGTTCGAACAGCAACACTGCAGCCCCCTCCACACCGCGGAACTTTCTGGATGAACTAAAGGCTCGTGCACGTGCAAGCTCGTGAAGCTTTGTCTGCGCGTATGAATGAGTGGCAAAATTGTAGAGTATTACTGAGACACTGCTGAGTTTTGCTCTATATGGACAAGCCGCTGGCACGTCGAGCAGTGAACAGCATGGCCTCGGAGACCTTGTCGACCCCAGTACAAATCCGGTCCACAACAAACGGCGGCATGTAGTTGTCGGACTTTCGGATCCTCAAGCACCACCATCGGGTCATGACAATCATAGGCTGGCCGTCGTCGCCTTGGCTCCACGCCACTTTAGTGATCTACGTCATATCCTGGCGAATTCTAGTGTCTGGACGATACGGGAACAACTCATCTTCGTCCACGGAGTCACAGATCATGAGCCCCAGCTCTTGCTCCCCACTCCCTGGAGTCCTAGCTGGGCGATATTCCGCGAACGCGACGTTGTTCGTGTCCGTCTGCACCACGTCAGCAACGGTGGCGACGAGACGGTGTTGAGCTACAGGGCTCCCTGGCTTGGCATCGTCATTTTCGCGAACTGTGATGTCGCCCACCGCTTCGGAAATGCTAATCTCGATGTTGTACACAAATGTTTGGAGTGCGTCGATGGTCGCCTTGACGCTGCGTGCTCCGGGCAAAGGCAAGACCTCGAAGCGCATCGACACGAAATCCCTATTAGTTGCCTCAAACTTCTTTCGGTCGCAGAATTCCGATGCAGACAGGTACTGCTGCCTCTGAAACATGAAATGGTGGCACTTGCAGTCGGTCGTGCTTCATTCTCAGTAGCGCGACATGACGCTCGAGCGGATCTTTACCCAGCCATGCAGGCAAATCGAACGGCTCAGTGGAAGAATTGCGCTGTAGGAAGCAAGTCACAAATTAGAGATGGAGAAACACAAAACCACAGTGCGGTGTAGTAGTTAGTAGATAGAACGCTGAACGTACGAAGAACTGCGTGACCATGGACACTGTGCTGGCAAATGAAAGCCGTTGCGCATGAAGCGCGCTGCGCATCGTTTTGTTCACCATCTCGCGCTCGATCAACGCTTCGCGCTGCCTGAGCACCTCGTTCCTGTACTCGTAGAGCTGCATCTGCTTCTTCAGTCGCTTCATCTCGTCCGTCAACTCCTCGATCTCCGTCTGCCTCAAACAGTTCACAGTATAATGAGTATCCTATCCAATGACATCAAAGGACGCAGCGCCACTCACCCTCCGTCGGATGTACGTCCGGATCTTTGGTTTCTTCGGCTTTGGTGGCGAACGGTTCTTCGCAGTCCGTCGCGTTCTCTTGGATAATGCAGCAGCAGCTCCCGCTTCGGGCTCCGATCGTGTAGACTGCGTTTCATCCGAGGAACCGAGAGCCTCGCTGCCTGAAGACGCAGACGGAGTCGGAGGAACTGACATGGAGGACGCGGCCGTCGCTGGACTACCGGTACTGCTATTAGTCATGAGGTCGACCTGCTCTCGTCGATGCACGTTGCGCATCGAAAATCGTTTGCTTTTTCGAGCATCATCATCTAATAAACCTCATTTCATGCGAGGTTTTAACGATTTAATGCACCTGGTTTTGGTAAATGTAGCCATTCAATTTATATTTAACGTTGTATTTATTGCAACGTGTTTTGAGAAAATATGTCAAGAATGTGCACTCGAGGCATAATCAAATCCATCGACATTTTCAAATTCGTGCATACGATTTTTGGCGCCAACCAGTGTAAGGTTACTAACTTGAGGTTCAAGGCAAAGCGCTACCAAATGCGTAAGTGTTCTTGAATACTCCTGAGTGTGTAGGCTACTCGAGGCTTATAAAAACTAGACTAGATCATGCTTTCACGTCGAAGTGTTTAGACCCGAAGCGAAGGTTGTACAGTACATGTAGCACCCTTAGTACTTCCATGTCGACGAGATGGTAGGCGCTGCTTCTGCGCGTCACTGCTTGGCCCCAGCACATTGTGCCAGGAACTGAGGATCATCCTGGAAGTCGAACAGGCGAGATTTCACCACATCAAGGCGGGCTCGGGGCATCACGCGGTGAGCAGGTACTGAAATGTGCATGGTGTCAATTGTCGGAAGGTCGGCAGCAGAAGCTGCAGGAACTGAAGTCAGGATACCATCCAGGTTGTCTTGATGCTCCGTAGCGTCCTCGGTTAGAAGAATTTGCTCTTGAAGATCGAACACCCAATTAATACCATCGAGTTTGTTCTGGTGCTCAGCATCGTCGCTGGAAAGGCCAGCAGACGCAGTATCGGCGGTAAGTGCTGGAAAAATGGCAAGGTTGGTACGATCCACAAGTTCAGCATCCTCTGGGACACCATTAATGACTGCGTACAGACTCGTCGACTCAGTGACAGTGAGCGGGGCTGAAGTTAATGCGACTGGAGCCGAAGCAGGTAGTTGAGCGTCACTGTCGGCTTCATCTGGAGGAACAAGTGTTGTGGCCACTAGATCCTCGTCTACAGCTGAATGTGGATTCGGGAACGCAGCGAACCGTGCGGCGTCGATCGCTGAGATCGACGAAGGTCCTGCAGGCGCCCATATACGATGGGGGCGAATGCTCCCGACGTCGGCGTGCGGATTCGCGAACTCAGAGAATCGGGCTGAATTGATAGCCAATATAGCGGAAGCTACCGGGGTCAGGTCGCTGGTAAGGTTAGCTGCTGCTTGGCTGGCATGCTGAGTTGGCGATCGCATGAGGTTGCGGTTGTAGAGCGGCGACAGGCGAACGTGGCTCGTAGTGCTGAATCCGAGAATGCACGTCCAATTGACGGGTACAGCTGAAGACGTTTCTGGCGGTGTGGGCCGCGGCAGCGGCGACTGGAACGTCTCACAAACATGTCGTCGATGTCGAAATCTAAGCTGGTAGGCCGTACATGTAATCTGAAGGCATGATCGCTGAATCGCTGGAAACCGGCGGAATTGCTTTTGATGCGTGTTGATTGACCTGCTGGTGTGTGTTTGGCGACCCGTCATCAGTGACGGCGATGAAGCAAACTTTAAAGCCATTAAAGCGATGACTGGTGTGTGCTCGGGTGAGTTGGCACCATTTCTGAGTAGGCAAACTGGAAGCGAAAACTGTAAAATATCGTGCACATATGTTTGATTCTCATTCAACAGTAAAATCTCCTCCAACTCGACTACCACTCCATGCCACGGAGCCAGACTGTCTCGGTTGGCCATCAAAGCCCAACAGGAATACCACCTGCATGCCTTGGGAACGAGTTGTTTTTCGAGTGCAAATTCGGGAAAACCGAGTGCACCGTTAGTTTTATGCAAAAA
>LGSN01000647.1:0-21930 GCA_001314375.1 Phytophthora podocarpi | reverse complement strand
CCCGAGGAAGCATCGAAATGATAGGCCCTTCAGTGTTTTTCACCATATAATGATGTGAGCGAATCGTTTTGCAGGTTCCCCTTGTAACAGTCGACAACGATACACACGGCGCCACCAAGGCAATAGCTTGTTCACCAGTCCTCGAAAGTTGGGGAATTTCATCTGGCCACCAGCCAACCTAGTTTCCGTCAGCAATGGCAAAACCAGGTGGATTTCGATTGCTTTCATCACTGATGTATTCCAAACACTCTCGGCAAATCTGCACCACTGTTAAGCCATTCACACTGCAAATAGCTACCACAAGAACGTCAATTGCAAGTCTTGGCGCATATAGTTGTTTGTTTTGTTGGTATTACCGTACCTGATGGATACAATAGAAGTCCTTTCATTCGAGGGTCAACCGGCGATGCATCGTACTGCTTCTTGATAAAGTCGGGAATGCTCGCATTGTCAGGTATATGCAATAATCGCGTCATATGCTGAAATAAATCATGATTAGAAGGTTAGTCAGTTAGTGTAATAATAAAGTATCACCAAACAACAGCGTACCTTAGCTAGAGTTTCTAACAAAGTGCACGTCTTAATTTCATATCTTGTATATAGCAACTCACAGACGCAGCATGTTACTGCTTCACCAGCAAAACCCTCGAGCTGTACAGTTGCATATGCTTGAATCCGGGCTATATCGTGTTCAGTTGGTACTTTAAATATAAAGTCACCATCCACTGCAGTGAGCTCCGCGGCAGAATAGAACGCCTCCTCATCTTATAGAGCTTGATTTCGACGCCGGCGCTGTCGTTCGTACTCTGCGTGTAACTCTGGATTTATCTTACGGCGTTTACGACTTGGCTTACTTTCTTCAGTGCTGCCATGACGTTTGCTGTTATTGTTGTTGTCGGAAATTTGCGATCGTTCTGCTCTTAAACGTCTCTTTTCCGCAAGTAGTACCGCATACATAGGGCTACTGCGAATTTCCCGCACCTCGTCACTCAGCACACACCGTGCAGGGTGGGGATCACCACCTTCAAATCGTGTGTCTTTGCTTTCCATGTTGTTCGATGTTGTCACCGACGTGCTGGTTGAGTAATAGCGTCAAGACTAACCGTCGTTGCTCCATCCAGTGATCAGATCCTGTGACGTTGGCAAGTCAATATTGAATTTTAGGTATTGGCTGCAACATACGATGATACCTCGCCGTTTATGATCACATGAATGCTTTTCTACAAAATCAAAATTACAATAACGTGGAAAACATTATGGTAAACATTATTGTTCGGAACAGTCATATTCCTTCCTTCTTGACTACCGGTATTCTTTAAACTATGTATCTTGAATAGATGCTCGAACTAAGTTTGCACCCATTTGTCTTGTGCTGCATTTCACGCATTAGCTGCTCGACCACTGGAATATGCTCTTGATATCTTCTTCAGCATCGTTCTAAATTAATTTACTCACTCAGCACAAACTGCAACGCGTTAGCTTAAACGGTCGTTATTATCACATTCTCCTCTCCGCTCGTATCGGACACATCACTGCATAACGCATCCAACAATCTCACAATGGCCACTTGTCCACAGTAGCGAGGACAATCCACTAGTCAGCGGTTTATTGTGCCGTCATCCAATCCTCAGTCTCCACTTCCCCTTGCAGCAACGAGACGTAGAGCCGAAGTTTGTGAATCTTCCCGACCGTGATGACATCGCCAACATGGTACGGGCAGTTCACCCCTCCTAGTGGACGCTTGCGAGGCTTCCACATCGTCACCTGAAAGATGACGCTATTACGCATCGTCCGGTCCATGCACTTCGTTCTGGCTTTCAGTGCGACCCTGCGGTCCGATAAGGCCGCGTCAACGAAGTTGACGCACCACAGCTTGGGATGTTCTTCAATAATGTCGACACACAGGGTAACCCGAACAGTATTTTCCTCTTTGGGCTTGCTTACTTCAACGAACAAGCGAATGTCGCGAACGCAAACCATAGGAGGGCTGGCTTCTCGGCGCTCTTGCTCCGCAATTAGCGTGTCATTCTCAGCGAAGGGGTCCTCCTCACTCATCAATGCTCAGACCACTTGGAATAGAACGCTTTGGGCATGAACGACGTTTGGAGTCTGAGGTCAAGCTTGTGTCCCTGCCACACCTTCGCTGCGACCACCATGACTAGCCCTGAATCGCGCTTGAAATTCTTCTATGCCTAACGTAAGCTCCTTCATAACAAGATGTGAATCATGGACAGGGTTCCGCGACAAGATGTGGTCCTGCGCGTCGTTATCTGTGATTGAGAAACACATCTGGTGAACCTCATCGCATGTTATTCTAAAAGTGGTCCACACCGATGTGTTTTAATCAGATGGTTCCACACGAAATCGTGCTGGCTCTTAGCTGCCACTAAGAGAACACTGGTTGTAGCTACTAATGAACGCGTAATGCCCTACGTGTGCTTTGCAGCCCATTTATTGTCTGGAGAGGTCGTTGACTTTCTCCATTGCTGTGTATTTGAGCTACAGTAAGCTTCAAATGCCTCCCACGAAGGGAGGTTAGTGCATGATCCTCTGCGCCTGCGCTGCAGTACCCTGTAGTCCACGCAGCAGTCATCCGCTTCTTGCGTACCTTGCCTGCTTGTCGGTGCGCCAGAAATAAAATGAATGGATAAAAGAAGTATACACAACAGAACAGCGTATACATGCCGAAATGGGAAAGCCCCAGGCAGAAACTATGCAAAAAAGGAGATGGGCCAGTCGGGGACAGCAGTCACTCTAAAAAAAGATAATCGTCGAGGAGTGTACATACCAAATTGCACGCGCGTTGATATCGCCTTGTAGATACAAGAACAGCTGATTCGAAGGTACATTGAAATCATCTTCGATCGTGGGCACCTTGGTGGCTGGGTCTGGAGCAGGCGCTCCATTTGATCTTTCAATTCGCGAAACTCAAGTACAAGAGGCGCGCCGTTTTCTCCCGGCTCTTCTCTGGGATATTCTCCCTGTTCTTGACGTAGTATCGGCGCAACACTTCAGTGCGGGTGAAGTTTGACGTCTTGGTCTCGCATGCCTTGCTGTGTGGAGCGTAGTTCGATTGGCTAATTTGGCGCTTGCACTGAAGAAACGTCTCTTTTGCGTGTCGGCTAGCGCGTTCTCTGGCTTCTCGGTTTCTGGGCATCTTTTAAACTGATCAGAATTTCGACTCAAAATGAAGAGGCTTCTCGGCCATTTATTTATAGTACACATAGCCACGACGCCACTGGAGTTTTGGTAACAGCCGCTACCTAACAGCTGTTTGCCAGGTCAAAATTACGACGAAAATAGACGTTTCAAATTGTGCATAAAATGGCAAAGTGCCTCCTTAAATTGATAAAGTACGTCCCGTGATGCCCATTTGCGCCATCATTGCCGCTTTCTGCCTCACTGCTAAGTTCTTAACGAGCAAAGCCATAACAGCTGCCCGACGACCACTTTCGCTCCCGACCCTGCCGTAGCCAATATCAGCGTTCCCGAGCCAACATTTCCCGATCCTGTCCGTAAGTTACCGCTCGACGCCTGCGCCTGTCCGGACATGCAAGATCCCGACTGGGTGTTTATTGCAATCGACGACATGCCACAATCGAACTTATTCTGAAATTACTTATGATGTTTTAATAGGAACGGTCAATCTCGGCCTGTTTTTGCCCTCGGCGCTGCTAAAGTTCTTTGACCATAACCAACCACGTTGTGCGAGTAGCCGTGACGGCTATATCGGTACTAGATACATCTGGGAGAAAATGGCTGACCTACTTGGAAAAGACCACGCCCCCAGACAAGCACTGCTGTCACGGTAATGTGCATCACGTTAATAATGCACGCCGCGAGCTACTTTAACCCGTAGCACAAACCACTACCTTAATTGGTAACACCCCCCCCCCCCCCCGCTGGCTTACTTCGAAGCACAACGCACTACTTTAATTGGTAGTCAGCGCATGGGGGCAGTTGGTATGCAATGGGCAGTCGCCGGTGCTGAGCAGTGGCACCGTGCGTGGAGGCTCCAGAGCCTCCATTTCCGGCTCTGTCGAGCCCAAACGAGGCACTAGTGTGCAACCGAGCCTCTAGGTCGACAGAGTCGGGCGTCGTGTAGCCATCAGCCTCGTCAGACGTCGCGCTATAAAAGACACGTCCTGGAATGGCTGGCCGTGGAGCACTCGCTGTTGGTGGACAGCGAGCGCTCCCTGAGTGGCCAAAGAAGCGCATCACTGCGATCTGATTGGCCAAAGAAGCGCATCACTGCGATCTGATTGGCCAAAAAGAAAAGGGTCCAGGACGAGAACGAATATGGGACGGAGAGTCCGATGTAGAAAAGAAAAAGGTAGTACAGTTGGCCTCGCACGGGAAAGGTGTAAGCCCCCGGAGACCGGTCGGTATTGCTCAGCAAGCTGAGGCAACTCCGACGTGTCCAAAAATGAATGTGAAAAAGTTTGCCAAAAATGACAAAAACCAGTTTTCACACTGATTAGAACAGATACTACACTTGATCTTAGCCAAAAGGCCGAGAAGGTATGATTTTACAATGTTTGCCCGATCTTACCTATAAACTGGATGTACCTCTACGAACAAGTGGTTATTTCAGATATGCAAAATTGCGTTACTGTGTTCTTTTTGGTACTTATTTACTTTTAATAGTACATAATGTTTTGTAAATAACAATATAGGCACAAGTATATCATCTCAGACGACGAAGTTAATTAAAATGTTTCAATTACAAATATCCGAAGCGGCATTGTGTCTGATGACAATTGGTCTCAATGAGGGTCAATAAAATATTGAATACAGGACGGAAGTGCCACCTCTGTGCGGCTGTACATGTACATGGTGAAGGATCCGTGAGCTATGATATGACAGGTGCGACAGCTTTAAGCTGTCAATTCTGCGTGTACCTTACGCGATTCAGTTCAATCTTGATAGTTTATTGTGGAGGAGATCGTTCTTTCGCTGATCAAGAACATCCATAGTGGGTTCTGCAATTCGACAATTTGCAGGTGCTCTCTGATCTGCGAAGCAACAATAACCGAAGTCCCATGTTCATTAACCAGCAGCCTGTGGGGTTGGTGGAATAGCCCGCACCGTTAGCAGTGGGCCAGATGGAGGGATCGTCCTGTATGACTTGATGGCCCCTACAGTAATGCGTCTCACGTATTTCTACGCTGAATTGAGTTGATTCAATTAACTAGCTTACGGCGTCGTGTTGAACGACGGTAGAAAAGTTGTCGAGAGCTGATCTATTCCAATCACTGACGGCTACCAGCCCTGAGATCGTCGCGACTTGATCTACCTGGAAGTCACCGATTTCACCAAATGTAGCGACAGCGATAGCACCTTCTTCATTCTGTTCACGACCTCAAATGCCCAAGGTGTGTGGGGAAGTTCGTGGGATGATGCCGCTTTGCGAACCACAGAGTCATGGAATTGCCGGTAGTTGCTCAAACGTGATGTTTGATTCTCGCGGCAAGTACCTATCAGTAGCATGACAAAATGGTTCGCTGCGCTGATATGAAGAAGCATACGCGACTGTTAGCATTTGCGAAACAGCTCGTTCATCTGTGGAGAGCCATAGTGCATCGGCTTCGGCAAAGCCTGGTTACTCTTCCACTGAGATCGGGCAAACTCTCTTCGCAGACACACTTTGTGCGCATCGTGCAGACTGAACATGAGCTGGGATTCGTTGCGCTGACTGGTAGAAGAAGCTGTGGCTATGTACGTAGTATAATAATACTATTTAGATAAGGCAGCATGGACAAGTTCATGGCATGGGACAGTTATCCAACGAATGCGGGCTCTCCGTCACATTTTTGTATTAAGAATCACTCAGATAATCAAACCAACCACTAGACTGATATCTAGCACTACTGTACGAGCTTGCAGTACATCCTACTTGTAAACTCCAATAGATGATGTAGTGGAATGCAACAGAAAAGTAGACTCGGGTCAAAAGTAGCTTTCAACCAACTCAAGTAACATACGCTATCTCCAGACGAAATATGTACGTACAGGTCCATTTCAGCACTTACCAAATATTAACTCTTCTCACCTACTTGAAGCTGTGTGTTTTCATCATCCTTACACATCCAGGTGGGTCTTTTCCAGCGCTTCTGGCTCCGGCAGCGTTTCGTCAGGAAAGGCCTTGCGGACAAGTTCGACAGAGACGAGTACCTGGCCGTGGAACGTCTCCCCGTCGTCGCCATTGAAAACCACAGGCAGCCACTTGGGTTTCGGATCTTGAGGGCGTTCGTTCTGCTTGAGCTCTTGTGAGGTGCATATCGTCACACTGCCATCCGCAGTGCTGCCATCAGCGGAATCTGACAACTTCACAGCTGCTGTGCCAATGTACTCGTGTGGACTCTCGTTCTTCACGTGGATCAGCACCTGAGGTGCGTAGCGCAGGTTCGGCAGATTCACATCCATGCAGAACGTTTGTGCCCACACGGGGCAGGTGGAAGGCTCCTCGGCACTCTCAGTAGTCTTCTGCACGCCATCCCAGCACTGAATGGTGGCGCTTGCGACGATGGTCTTGGTGCTAGCATGCAGCGACACCAAGTTCCGCGCTTCGTGCAGACGGATGCGAACCTGGTACGGCATGCGGTGGTTCACATGCTCGATCATCTCCTTCTGATCCCAGCACTGAGCCGTTGCGGTCTCGATGGGGCCAAATCCCAGGCGTACCAGCACCTTGCCAGTGAACTCCTCTCGTGCCTTTGCCTTAGCCACTGCACGGTCGCCCACCAGCGGGATCCACTCCGTCTCACGCTGGAACTGCAACGTCAGCAGATCTTTCGCGCGGAAGCGCTTGTAGCAAATGGCTAAACGCTTGTCATCATCCTTCTCGCATAAGTACAAGAACACATCTGGTACCTGATTCACAGCGACAGGGAAGAGCATCTTGTCGCTCTCCTCCGTCTCGTTCCACTTGAGGCTTCCATTCACAGCCTTTTTCCTCGTCGAAGCGATCTGATGCAGGCCGCAGGACAACACGAGCGACAGCGTCGGTGTACCACTGGCCACTGCAGCTGGGAGACCAACAGCTTGCACGAAGTGGGCCCGCATGCGGTACACGCAGCTCGCCGGATAACTCTCTAGCGGTAACTTTGCAGCCAGCCGCTTCTGGTGCTTGGCATCATACGAATCCGACGACTTGGCACGGATACGCAGAGTTAGCAGCACGCGGCCACGGTACGCGGATGCCAAGTGAGAATTTTCATTCATGAGTACAGCCGCGCGACTGTTGTTGCTGCAGCTCTTCACTGGCGCACCGTACAAATTCACCCAGAACGGTTTATTCCCGTGGGTTTTCGTGACGGCCTCGACGTGCTTAAGCTCGAACTTCCCCACGACTTCGTCGCCACCCACAGGATCCCAATCCATAACGTTGAAGATCACGTCATTGTTGTCTTTCTCGGCTGGCAGTAGCATCATCAAACTCTCGCGGAAGTTTACGTTCAACTGATCACGTCGTCCCTGTTTGGTGCGCACGCGGGTACGTACAAAATCTTCGGGCTCGGAAGAAATTGCTGCAGCTACGTAGGCATCGATTCCTCCTCCATTGTGTTTACGGTTCTCGCCCTTATCGAACAGTAGCAAGTCCATCGGGGGTAGATCCTCCACACGATGAATTGTAGCCATCAGAAAGTTCAGTCTTGACGTTCCAGGCGGCGGGGGCGGAAGAGAAGCCGTGTCTACGTCATCATCGCTCTCAACATCCAGCACCTCGTCGTCTTCCTCGTTCAGCTCGTCGTCCGAGTTGTAGGGTCCGTCCGGCGCACTCACACGCATCGACTTCTTGAGGGACTGCAAGATGGACTTTTCCTTCTTCTTCTTGGAACTTTTCGTGATACTTTCCGCGTTCGGGTCGTAGACCCACAACAGTCTCAATTTCAGCGTTCCTCGATCCTTGTCATGTAGCAGCTTCTTGTCCAGCAACGTCACGGTCACCGTCTTCTCTTCATTCGGCACCACGACATCGGCCAGGACCAACTGGGCGCGTCCCAGAAAGTCGTTGATTGTGCGATCTTCGTCCTCCGCCAGCAACTCCAACGTCGTGTGGGCGTCCTTCAACAAGAAGACAAAGCGCTCGTCCCAATGCGGTTTCAACGTCTTGGCCACCGTATCGGTCTGATGACGTTGGCCCACCAGTGACAGCTTAACGAGCGGGTCGCTGCTGTTGTTGCGGTCCATCGGCAGCAGGTCTTTGCCCGAGTCGATGGTCACATAGAGCAAATTGGGCGTTTCATCCTCGCTTTGCCTCCCGTCGCTTTGCTCTCGGAACGCGACCAACTTGGCCTTGGCTCTGCCACCTACTGGCGTCGTCGCGGGCGGAGGTTTACGAAACGTCAAGTGGAGCTCCCCTTTCGCATCGGAAGTCATGGCTCCGGGCACTTTGATAATACGATACCAGTCGTCCATGGGCTCCGTCTCACACGTAATCATATCGAGTGGCACTTCAACGACGCCCAAGACGTCATCCCGCTTAAGTCCGTCGAAGTCGAACACCATAAAGCGAAGGGACGTCGCCAGACGCAGGTCGAAGTCCCGCGTCCCGATAGTAAAGGCCTCGTTCCAGTCGGGAGAGAGGGTTCGCTTCGCCACACACGTCTTGAATGTTCTAGCGGCGGCTAGGGGTTTCCCCTTGGCGTCTAGCACCGTGAGCTGCACGAACGGGTCGCTCGAGCCGTTCAGGTCCCCCACGAGGAGGCCGCGCGCGCCCACGACGCCCACGACGAGCTGCGTCAGCGGCATCTTTGATTTCGTAGTTTGATCGCACGCTGTGTGCAAACGAAATCTCGTGGGTGCATTTTGGACAAATCAGAAGCGAATGCTGCTTATGATTAGGCCGATGTCCGACAGTTTTTCAAAACCTCACAGGGATAGGTTAAATTATGTTAGCTCAAGCAACAGTACTGACCGGCGTCCGACAAATATCCCTTCATCGGACGTCGGACCACTTCAACTTGCCGACAGTTGCCCCAAGCTAGAGCTGAACAATCCTCTTCGGCTTGGCGGCAAGACGTAATCAATGCTCAAGTCATTGCGGTGGCAAGTCCTATCGTTTGCTGGGAATGCAGCAGTGTCGACGGCACATCCATGTTTGTCGTCTGAGAATTGCAGGTCATGGCCATCAGATCCGAGGATGGTAAAACCAATTTACAACCGTTAGCAAAGCCTCGCCGAGACATACTCAAGTTACATGTACAGCACCTTGCGCGTGCCGCAATGGACAGCCATTGCGCAATGCTAGAGAAGGGCCCGTTTGCTACCTGTAGTGCATGCAGTCTACAGCGTTTCACACAGTTCGAGATCTTAAGCGGTTAGGAAGGAGGGGTGCACGTACTTGTTGAGCTGAGGTGGTCGCAAACTTATGCTGACAGCGATGTCAATGCGATCAAGTAAAAACACATTTGTTGAAGGATCAACAACAGCAGCTCAGCGAGAAGACTTTCGGCATAGAGCTTCGCTGAGGCGGTCCACCGAGGCGTCAAATCTCGTAGTTTTCCTGTTTGTCCCGTGCCAAAATTTCCGGATTTTGCTTCAAAATGCTCTTTTCGGGCATCATCAAGAGGTGTCGTATCCGATATAGATGAACATTATGACTGTGCACGGAGGATTACAGACAACCAAGAACTGTTTTACATGTATTTTATTAATAGATGCACCTTGGCAGAGCAGTAGGGGCTGCGATTTCAGACTGCTAACCACAGATTTTGCTATACCGGTAACGGTTCAAACTTACACCTAGGGTGCGTCAAGAAAGTTTGGCGATGGAATGCGTTCTCTCGCTTCCTTTTCAAAAGATGTTTGTTCAACAGTATAGTACCTCTACGTACAGTGTGATAATTCAGGATTCGATTTTACAAATCGGCAAAGTTTGTACTTCATCGGAAACTGTTTGTGTATCCTTGTGAATAGCGAATCACAACTCGAGCCGCCTAGTGCTGGGATAATTTACGACGACTTCGCCGTATTCACCGCACGTCTAACGCCAACAGCTGAATCTGTGTTGCATCGTGATCAGTCCGCACGATACATGTAGCACCAAGAGCAGGAAATAGGAAGAGGGTGGAAGATCTGTGCCGGGGGGACAATTCCTCTCGATAACGGCGTCGCTACGTGGACTGCACAGAGCGCTCACTTTTGAATCGTCTCTAAGCCCCTCCACAACGATGAATCTCTGCGTTCTTTTCGTCGCTAGTCTAACCTCGCTCGCTGCTGTTCAAGCAGCGGTCATTGACCATGACCAGGTCGTTCCGTTCCCGCAGTCCCTACGAAACTCCCTCACAAACACCGCTGCGCTTAAGTTCAAGCCCCAGCTTTGGATCAACAACGGTTGCCACCCATATCCCGTCGTGAGTGCTGCGGGCGACACAGGTGGTGGTCGACACACACGGCTCCTCCGCCGCAGGCTGCAGGGGCTCTGGATACGGCTCGCAGACTACGGTCAATCAGCTTGGTACAACGGAGTCTGGGCCATCATGTACTCCTGGTACTTTCCAAAAGATGAACCACAGGACTACTCAGGTCACCGCCACGACTGGGAGCACGTGGTCGTGTGGATTGACAATCCAAACAATGACAACCCGAAGATTCTCGCCATGACTCCGTCAGCCCACAGCGGCTACTCCACGTACGCACCCCCACCTGCCGACATGGTTGACGGTACCAGTTGCAAGGTGGAATACACCTCGAGTTGGCTCTTTATTGACCACCACCTTGAAGGAACGTCGACGGCGGGGGAAACACAGGACTTGATTATGTGGGGTGACTTGACCGATGCGGCGCGTTATGCCTTGAATACCACAAACTTCGGTAAGGCTGACACCCCTATGAACGATGGCAACTTCCTCCCGAAGCTCGACAAGGCGTACCCCTGGCCAACAACTCAACAGTGAATGGTCTCTCGAAACCAAATGTGAAGAAGCGAGGAAGCTGTGAGTCTAAAAGGATGAGTTTATGTTCAGGGCAGTGTGTTGACTTCAACTTTCTTGCCAAGTAGCCGTGATTTCGCTATCGAACCAAATAAAAACGTTCATCTCTTCGTAGCATACCCTATTAATACAGGCGAAGTTGGTGAATGGGTTTTATTCATTAGATGCACCAGCAACTTCCACATTGTTATAGATGGCTTGGCATCAATGAACCTCACTTACATAAGGGCTCAAGCATTTCATTAAAATATAGACTACGTTTTGTTCACACATAATATCGGTACGTTATGTTGCACAGCAAACATTTTTAAAACGGCCAGGCCTTGTCTAGCTTTCCGACAAAGTTGCCGTCGTTCATCGGCACATTCGCATCACCGAAGTTCGTGTCATTCAGTGCCTTTCGGGCCAAATCCGACATCTGGTCCCACATGATCAAGTCCTGGAAATCTCCAGCATCCGTTGTCACGTCCGTGGCATGATTCATCGGATAATTACTCTCGTATTTGATCTTGACGCTCGTACCATCGAGAGTGTCAGCGCTTGGAGGAACGTATTTTGAGTAGCCACTGTGCGCCGATGGTGAGACCGCCATAAAGATGGGGTCTGGAACGTCCGGGTTACTGATCCATACGATGACATGCTCCCAATCGTGGCGATGGCCCATACCGGTCGAAGGTGAGTCCTTGGGGAAGTACCACGAGTACATGATAGCCCAAATGTCCCTGTGCCACGTCGAACGGCCGTAAATCTGTGAACCCCAACCAGAGCCTTTGCACCCGGCGGTGGCGGATCCAGAAGTCTTCAGACCTCCACTGATCTCGCCTGCTTCATTCACAGCAGGGTATGGGTGGCATCCGTTGGCGACGTGCAGTTGAGGCTTGAACTTGACAGCCGCCTTCTCAGAGATCGTGACCGGCTCAGGTTGCGCGAAAGGTTTCACTTGGTCGTGACTGATGGTGGTGGACTGCCATTGCTGCTGCTGTTGTTGTTCTTGGGCTTGAACCGTAGCCAGTGTGGCAATGACGGACCACAAGAAGGTGTTGAACTTCATCGTACGAATCTTGGTGTCCGAAGTGATTAAAGGAGAGCGGTCGACTTGGACAATTGGTAAGTGACCCTATCGTCGAAGAGTGCAGGTCGATACAGCAAACAGCAGTCGCAGAGAGCAAGGAGCAGCGACGACTAGAAACAGCTTTCTTCTTGTCCGATCATAGAGGTTTACGGACAGTCACGAAAAATCCCCATCCCACGGAATTTATCACGTGAGTGCGGTAAAAATGTTTTGAAAGTTTCAAAAGTCGAAAGTCCCTTTGGCTTGCAGTTGTGGACCACCCTCTTGCCCACAATAGTGTACCGGTACATGTAGTTCACGTGCAGACATTTTATGAATAGGACATTGACGAAAAGCACAAAGTGTAACTTGCATGTGGCATACCGCAAAAGTTGCACAGGCACATAGGGGACCTACATGTATTTACCGGTACACGTGGCAGACAGCGCAAGTTGCACAGGTGCGTCCTATCTCAAGAGCAACAGCAGATTTCAGGTGACAGGTGGTTTGTAGGATCCGCAAAAGTAATTTTTCTACTTATTATTAAAGTTTAAATACAGTAATTTTTTGCCCTGCGATCGTCACATCGACGTTCAAGGTCACAGGTCAGCCAGAGCATGTCCTGGCTCAAGAGAGTAATGCAATGTCACAAATTGCGTTGCACATTGCCAATGTGGTGTTTCCAATGCGGTCGGATTACGAAAGTTTGTTTGGAGTCGTATAGGTTCGCGCAAAACTACGAAACGGGCGACGTGGTAAATTATACTAGTCGTTGCAGCGATAGCAGCGGAGCAGTGTTGACACTGACAACTACAGCACTTCTAGTCAGTAATAGATCTTCTTGGTGCTAGAATGCGAAGAAAGTTGTCGTTGTTCATTGGGAACGATAGAAAATAGGTTGATTTACTAGTTATAGGAAATCTCGTACATGTACCTGGTATCGATAATTTGAGCAGGGAATCCTATCACGACGCTCGGGTGGAGAGGGGTTCAGCCAACGATGTCAAACATCAAGGCAGTTATCTGCTTTGATACACGGCACAGGCATCTAAATTTAATAGACTGTCACCAGTGGTTTGCGAGACGAGTCCCCAAAGTTGGTCCATTCGCGTAAAGTCGTTGCGTGATCCACAGACTACGTACTCTCGTAGTGAAGCGACGCGCTGCCATGGCACCTTTCTGGCGCCTTAGTTTACCCAGTCGGTGGATGCGACCGGATAGTCTCCAGTAAATGTTTTTGGTTGTTTATCTTACTAGCATGTAGCATAGCTGCCGTCACGCAGGAACCTGCCCACACTCGAGGACTAAAATCTATCAAAAACGAGACTTGGTATCGGTTAACATGTGAAATATTCGCAACACTTTCTTCTCTTCGCTGTCATCAACTTCTCGTTTGAAACCTCAACAATTCGATGCCGTCGCAATCGACTTGGCTCCAGGTGGACGCACAAAATCTCTTTATGTCGAATTCAAATCTCAAACTTCTCCTGCATGTACCCACATCCTCGTTTTTCGCCGCCAGGTGATACCGGTATTGAAGTCGCGCCATTGACCGTCGAAGGCAAAGTTCGCCTTCAAGAGTTTGCTCGACGCCTTTGCTGTTTGTGGCGGGTGAATAGGGACGTAAAATTCTGCAATTGCTTCCTCGAACCCGACTAGACACCTACTGGAACAGTCATTGTTATAATAGCGTGTGCTGAGCGGGAGACTGTACTGCAGTTGGTGACTTACATGTAGACGACGATTTGCAAGGCTTGTTACCGTCGGTAATTTTTACCGATCCATAACTTCAAAAGGCCTCAGCGCGTACCTGATGTCGACGGAGTTTCATTGACAAGCTGTTGACAGTGTTTTCGCAGCCTCCCAGCTTTATTCAACTCTAAGCTTACAGCTGTCTTACACCACAACACTTGTCGGATGTAACAATCCCGCCGATACCCAAAGCCTGTAGTGCAAGTGTTGCAACGATAACTCTCCCACATCAATTGATACCCCCGCGGTAAAAAGCAAAATCTGCTAAAGGCGCTGGCAATACAAACGTGGGCATCTTCATCGTCACTCAGAATGCTGCCTGTCAGCGCTCAAGAAGTTCAGTCTCCAGTGATGGCAGCTCAACCCTCATGAGTTGACGTCACATAGCCTCAACCTCTAAAGGAGCCCTTTGGACTCCAAAGGAGGTCCATCCACATGATGGTGAGATTGTACACAGAGGCCTCGTCCACAACGGTTGATGGCGACACTCACTATTTTAATGCAGAATTCAAAATAGCAGGTCGATTGTCGTTTTGACATCCATTTCGCATGCATTACCAATGACAATTCCAACATGTACCTACATGCGCGTGTGCCGGCGCGAATGTGACGTCTTGCTCTGTCCGTTATTCGGTGAGTTGAGTTGAATGGAGAGGACGAATGCTGCGTTGGAGCTCGGAGAAGGTGAGTTGTGCGTGACGCTGAACCGAAAACAATATGTGGCGGGCGACCTCCTCCACGGAAAAGTTTTCCTACGACTACCCAAGCGCGTGCACAGCTCCGAGTTTGTTGTTCGACTAGAAGGCAGAGAACACATTTCGTGGTTGGAGCAGCCCAGATCGTCAGGGACTTCGGGGTCCACGCCCAGGAGAAGACACAACAAAGACATACTTCAGGAAAACGTGCGTAGTTGCAGAAGTACCATGAAAACGTTCTACCGTACTTCTTATTCTAACTAACCCTCGATGTCTTCTTTAGATCATATTAGTAGACGTTGTGACGACGTACCAAGCTGGAGAGTACGAGTTCCCGTTCAGCTTCAGCCTTCCAGAGTCACTTCCGACTACGTTTCAGCTCAAAGACCGTCAAATAGTAGAAATGGGGAGCATGGAGTCTTCCATCGTGTACAAGGTTCGAGCCACGATACAGATCGATGGCGCACTCAGCCCGTACATCGAAGACTCTCGCCCGTTTGTCGTACGGCGAAGACCGCTCAGTAATCCGTTGCGGCCACTCGAACGATCATCGTCGGACAAAGTTCGTGTGTTCCAAGTCTTCTCGCGCGGCACTTGCACGTTGTCGGCGTCAATTGATCACGACGAGCTTTCTGCCGGAGGCTCGGTAACTGTGTTTACGACCATCCGAAACCAGACGTCCAAGGACATGACAGATATGTCGGTGCAACTCGTGGAGGACCTTGCAGTAGACGTCCCGTTCCGCACTCAGAAGCGAGGATCGACGGTTCTTTGTCGACGAGACTTCCCGGGGGTCCGAGCTAAGCGTCAAGCTGATCGAGCGCTGACGCTGAACTTGGTGTCCGAGACGCCGTGGAGCTTCGAACCCATCAATCCGACCATGACTTGCAATTTTATCAAGTGGAAGTATCGACTCGTGGTCAAGTGTAAGTTCCGACTGTGCTCAAGCGTGAAGGTGGAATTCCCAGTCACTGTGTCGTGCCAGAAGAACACTGCGAGGATGTCCATGGCTCGCATGTCAGGGCCATTTTCGTCACCCGTAGGCGTCGAGGACGTTCCACTTGGTCCAAGATCTATGCCACAAATATCTAGACTTAGCAGTAGCGCTTTGGAAAGGAGCGTCTTATCATACGCTGCATGAAATATATGAGTGGGCTGCTTCGGGCCCATGTTGAGACTACACGTAGCGGAGGTTTTACTCTTTGTATTGCCTGCTTGACGAAACTACTGCGGACCCTGTGATTCTGTCGCTGTCTTTCCTTAGTTATCATGCATTTGTGCATGCCACGCAAATCCGGATAGCAGATCCAACATTTTCTGGCAAAATCCGGTCCATCCAGTCATTTTGCATTCCGTGACGCCAAGATCAAACCACACCAAGCTACAATTGAGCAACAGCTGCAACTGGCAACGATATGACCAAGCCCACAGTCAAAGTAACAAATAATATCGCGAACTCGTCCAATACAGCGGAAAATGCTGAGACCTGGCGAAATTACTCGAAAAGAGCGACACTGTGCTCGGCAAAGTCGATACAGACAAAAGCAGAAACGAATCATCGCCAGTCTCGCGAAGGAAATCCAACAGTTACGTGAAAAGATCCAGTCGACCGAAGATCATTTTCGTGGGATTCTCGTATTCCGTTCAAGAAAACACGATGTCTGGAGTGTGGTAGTAGAATACTTTCGCCTCTTTCGCCACAGTCTACAATTGAGAACCGCACGAGCACAATTCAGCATCCAGCTTGGAACAATGATGGTCTCTGATGTAGCGTCGAATGCGGCGTACAGCACTGAGGCAATTGTGAGTAGCTGGTATTTGTTGCAATTATTCGACGACGTGGAAGTGGAACTCGTCGAAGTGAAGCAGCGTAACCGAGACTCGCTCATCGCGACCACGAGAACAAGCGTGACCATCAGAGACCGAGCACTACAAAAGGTGTTCCCACACCTGTGCATCGCCGGAAGTGCTGATAGTGATTCGACTCCTCTAACTGACAAACTCGTGAATCAACGGATTGTTATGCGCGGTTCGACACATTTTGACTGGGATCGGATAAATTGCTGTCTGCAGAGTGCGGTGGCTCAAAGTGACATGCTGACTCCGATATTGGAGCTTCTAGGAAACCTAGAGGATGTCGCCCGAGTGTTTGACAAGGCGTTAATTTCTTCTTATTTTCAGCTGAGAACGATCGTATAGACTGAGGCACGGGCGGCTACCGGTAGGGCTCGCAAGACACACGAAAACTGTAGCAAGCTTTAAATTTTCTTCTTCTTGTGATACTGGTATTGCTAGTGACAGCAATCAAACGGCGTAGCCACACGAAGAGGCATGGCTGTCGTTTCATGGGGTGACAGCGCGTTTTTTTCTTGCCCATTTTTCTGCCTGAACTAATTGTTACCAGTACTTCTACTACCTTACAGTAGGATTTATCCTTCTATGGCCATTGGACAGATAACGCCAAGAAGAAGTCGAGTTGGTACTATACACTCAATATTAGAAGTCGAAGTTTGGTCTTCTTGTATACTTTGACGTTAACATGTTAACTCGTGCATCAGAAAACATTTCTTTGTGTAGCATTTCCCGATATATGACGGCTTTTACGATGTATTTTTCCACTGGAAATCTGGGGTGAAGAGCGCGTTTTCGAAGACTCGAGACACGTCTTCCAAACTTCCTAGGAGGTGCAGCATCGGAGTTAACATGTCGCTTTGAGCAATTACACTTGCAATTCGGCCAATGGCACTATCCCACTCAAAACGTGCCGAACCACGCATGACAATTTGTTGACCGAGCAACTTTTCCGCCAAAGAATGCATCGCACTGCAGCTACTACCAGTGTTTCCAGCAAAGTAAAGGCGCGGAAACGCATTCCTCAGCGTTCGTTCGGTGATCACCACGCTCGTTTTTGTGATCATGCCCAGTACATTTCAAGAAATCTTCTCAATCCCTTCAAGCTCCACTTCCACATCATCAAACCCTTCGAAAATGTCCCAGCTCCTTATCAACGCCTCTGAACCGTATCCCATGTTAGATGCCATATCCAGAGTCGTGGTTGTACGCGTGAAAGTTCGTAAAGCGTCGAATTGTGTCACTGCTGAAGAGCCGAATTGCGTGCTCAAATGTAGACAATGACGGAAAACGCTGAAGTATTGCACCACCACGTTCCAGGCGCCCTTTTAAGTTGAAACAGCGGGGGCGATGACGTGGCTGTGGACCTGCTCCTCGAGAGCTTTCACCTCCATGCGTAGCTTCTGCGTATCTACCTCGAGATTGATCTTCGACTTGATCTTCTTCCGTCGGTATCTCTTCTGAACTTCCCGGCGCCGCTCCTGTTGAATCTTTACGCCAAGACTGACCAACTCCGCTATCTCTACAAGGTTTGATGGCACCGTGTCGGTAAAGGTTGAAGAAGCGTGCACACACTCGGAATCGAAATATCCCGTGCTTTCCTGCCTTTTCCTCTTCCTATCTGTCGGTGCGAGGCTCTTAGCGTCCGCCGTAGTACCAGGTGTGGTGGCGTAAAGTCCCTTACGTTGCATCCTTTCTCGTGCACATGTAGCTTGCTCGAAAGAACAGTCACCAATATGTCTCTGACCCACTTGAGGCGAACGGGTGCTGGTATCCATGCCGTGGTCAATCCTAGCGGCGACGAGCTTGTGGGCTCGCCTAGGATTGCTACATGTAGCAATTACACCCTCACTCAGAAGCACGCTGTTAGGGGAACGTAGAATGTTTCGGTACATTGTCGACGTGCGCTCGCGAATTGGGAAGTGGTGAGAGACATGCAGAAGCAGATACGGAAACCAACCACTTTCAAGCTGGTTCTGTTCATTCGCTTACGGAGTTGAGTGCTAATACATGTACCGTATAATACTTCCTTGATCCGACAACATTTTATATCCGACATCCATCATTAGCCAATCAAATTGCTGATGTGCGCAACATCTAAAACTACTTCTTAAATCCGACTGTACCGGCAGCCCTATCCCTATATGAAGATTTGATGTCAGATCAAAGAAGTATTATACGGTATCCACATCATAGGTTTTAGAGGCGTGCATGTGTAGTACACATTGTGCACAACCTATCAGAGTACTCGAGCAGACGAACACCAAGATGTGGTGACAGGGTCACTGTTCACCTGTGAATCTCACGTGGAGAAGGACAAGCAACTCGCTACACGCGCATCGTGGTGAGATTAAATCCCTCGATATCATCGACTAGCACAAGGTGTCTCTATGCTTGTCACTCGGTAATTCGCCTCCAAGTCGTTAAGCCCTCCCCCCCACACACACACACCTCACCTACATCAATGAACCTACGCGTGTTCTTCGTTTCTGCTGTTGCGTCGCTCGCTCTCACTCTAGCCGACGTGATCTCACACGACGAGGTCGTTCCGTTCGCTCAACCGACATCCACCACTACGGAGCAGAAGGCTGGAATCAAGTTCAAGCCACAGATCCACATCTCCAATGGTTGCCACCCGTACCCTGCGGTGGACGAGGGTGGAAACACAAGTGGCGGTCTGAAACCTACGGGCTCCGCTAGTGCGGGGTGCAAGGGTTCCGGATACGGTAGCCAAATCTACGGCCGCATCACCACGTACGAGGGCGTCTACGCTGTGATGTACTCGTGGTACTTCCCCAAGGACTCTCCGATTTCGGGGCTGGGCCACCGTCACGACTGGGAGCACGTGGTCGTGTGGGTCGACGACATCACTCTCGATAGTCCGTCGATCATCGCCGTGTCGCCGTCCGCTCATAGCGGATACAACATTTATTACCCGCCCGAGTCCGACACGATCGACGGCTACAGCGCCAAGGTGGACTACTCGTCGAGCTGGCTGGTGGTTAACCATGCGCTGGACAGCACTTCTGACGCTGGTGAGACGCAGGACCTGATCATGTGGGACCAGCTCACTGACGCAGCACGCACGGCACTGGAGGACACAGACTTCGGCGACGCAAATGTGCCCATGAAGGACGCCAACTTCGAAACCAAGTTGGGTAACGCTTACTACGGGTAGAGCAGGGGGGAACGAGGCAATGATAACTAACACAAGGTTTGCCTTGAAATGA
Source organism: Phytophthora podocarpi (assembly GCA_001314375.1). NCBI lineage: Eukaryota > Oomycota > Peronosporomycetes > Peronosporales > Peronosporaceae > Phytophthora > Phytophthora podocarpi. Next base: position 2,414 of record LGSN01000647.1, on the reverse strand, counting down.
TTCAAAGGAGTGGGCATCTTTTTCTTAATGTACCGGTAGAATTGTCTCTCGTATTTAGCAGTCTCGAGTTGTTCATGGTCCATGAACCATGGATACACCTTGCCGAGGGAGTTGCCATCGTTCATTAGGGTGTAGCCTTGCCGAAGCCCGTCGTGTTTTACGCATAACGCGCTGTGTCAGTCATGTATTTCAACATTGATTCAAACGAACACAAAACTTGTATCTACTCACTCTTATGCTTACTATACACTATGCGCTATCTGCATTTTGTGCTAGTCCTTCTCAATTGATGGCAGCTTTCCCCAACAGCCCAAATGCTGATACTGACACCGCCTACAGAGCCCATGCACGGTAGACAATACGGCTGCCGAATTTCTCTCCCTTGGGCAGCAGCATCTGGTTGCGCCACTCCGGAGTGTTGATCGCGTTCACGAAGCGCCCAGGCTCCACGGCAAAGCCCGATCGGGAGCCGCGCGCCGGCTGCCCAGCAACCGCCGGGACGTCGTTCCAGAAGCCCGTGTAGAACTGGAAGGCGGGCTCCGTACTCAGCACTTCGAGGCGGATCTTGGTGTCCGGGTGTTCGGCCGTGACCAGCAGCTGCAGCGGCAGGTTGCGCGTGTCCAGCGGGATGTTCTTGGAGTCCTGGGTCATGAGGAAGCAGTGGTCCACGTTGGGCTCTTTGACGCCGAGAGTGAACTTCTCGTCCGCTTTGATGCCCGGGAACATCTCAACGGCGCCCGTGGGGATGTTGCCCTCGTCCGGAACAAGGTACTGGTCCGACGCGAGCGTGACCTCCGTGCCATCGATCGTCTCACGGTCCGACAGGTTGAAGTAGCTGTGGTTAGTGATGTTGATGGCCGTCTCCGTGACGTCGTCGGGGCCTACGAGTTCGGCCTCGTACTCGACCTCCAGTTGCACGAGCTCCTTGTCGTTCTCTGTCTTGCTCGTGGTCTGGGTGTAAGTGACTGTGAGCTCGACGGTGCCCGGGAAGCCCGAGTCGCCGTCCGGACTCACGAATTTATACTGGATGGCGGCTTTGCCCTCGTGGCTCTTGACGGCGACGGGACCCTCGAAGTCCTTGAGGCCCCACGTGTTGCCGCCGTGCAGCGAGTTGACGCCGTCGTTGGCGATGAGAGCGTACGACTTGCCGTGGAGTTCCACTTTGGCACCGGACACGCGGTTGGCGACACGACCGACGGTCTCACCGAAGTGGGGGCCGCAGTGCTGGATGTAGAGCTCGGGAGTGGGGAACCCCAGCACGAGGTTGCGTCCGCCCACGCGGAACTCGTGGATCTTGGCACCTTGGTTCAGGAACGTGACAGCCATGTTTAGGCTTTGGGGAGGGGGGGGCTTTTCAGTATTAATAACTCGCTTGGGGCTTTGCTGGTCAATTTCAGAATGGATGGGAAAGTGATACCTTGGGCGTGGCATTCGTCAGTGGTTGAAGTGGGCTGCTTGGGGGACCGTGACTATGCAGGTCGCCGAAAACACTTATCTGTCAATGAACCTTTTATATTGAATAATTGGTGCTATACGAATGTTTACGAGACTTGGATTAAGTATGAAAATGAGGATATTAGATACCTGTGATATTTAATTGTTTGTGGGCCACATTATTTAGTGTGGTTTACTCGTATTGGCGACTAACTTCAACCACCACTGCTTCAACTGCCCAACCTCAGGAACGTCGCCACAGTCTCACCCCACTTCCAGTCATCTTGGCCACGCATTACGCCGTAATTCCGGTTGCAAGGCATAAGCACCGTGCGGGGATCTTATCGACGCTCTTGAAGCCAAGTCATTCGCTAATGACTTGCCAATGGGCCAAGACAAGTGACCATTTGCCGTACGTACTCGCATACACCAAGACTCTACCCCCGTTCCTGACACGACATGGTGCGGCCGAGCAAGCGTAAAATGCCATTCTCCTCTTTACCATGGAGTATGCCAGGCAAATGACAGCAACCGAAGTTTCTAGGGGTGCCAACCAATTGCATTGAGATAGATGGAATCCCTTCCGAAATATAAACCCGAAAATTCGGAATGACGCATCGGCGCTCGGAAAATATTAAGTTCTGTTGCCCAGGTGCTGAACCACCTGTTACCTATCACGTATGCTGAATTCCTGTTGCGAACCAGGACTATCTGTTGCGAACCTAACNTTGCTTACTGAAGATATCAATGAGGCGATCGATGTCATACGCGTCTGTAGCACCACCTCGCTGCAGCCCGCACCCTATTGGTCTGGGACGGCCTCATTGTCCATGCATTTGGATTGTCTGCAACGCTCGTTCGATATTAACCTTCCCTAGTAGATGCAACGAGGCAACCACATGTGAGCAAACCCATCCAGAATGCTTATACCTCTTGCACGTGCAACTAAGAGCACTACGAATAGCCTGAATCTGCACATA
>LGSN01000646.1:0-21679 GCA_001314375.1 Phytophthora podocarpi | reverse complement strand
ACATATACAGTTCGCTGCGACTTCGTTAAGATAAGGCAATCCACCACGTCTTCCATAGTCGTGACCACTGGCGATGCTGAATGGTGCGTCGCGTGGATTTTTCGAACATCGTTTGCACAGCGTGACCTCACCACCATTGACTATGAGATCAGGATTGATGTAAAATAAATCACCGTCACGTTCGACAACTTGGCAATGCTCCGCTAGTATGGCATCCGAAATTCTACCATACCGTTGTACACGTTCTCGAGGTGTTGCCTTAAACTCCACCGACAACTCCGAAAGGTGTGTACGAACTGAATGAGACTTGGCATTCGTGATAATCTCGCAACACGAAGCACACGCAGCAATGTCGCCTGGTCGATCATCTTGCACAGACTATTGGCATCGTGTATATCTCCTTCAGTTGCTGTATTTTGTCGAGCTTCACGAACAACATAATCAACAGTAGAGTCCAGCAGTAAGTGCTCGTTGTTATACACAAAGGCATCCAGATGTTGAGCGCAACAGTGAAAATACGTCAATGCGAGACGTGGATGAGTAGTAAACCCCTGTCCATCACGTAATGTCTTCATGTCGTCTGCTGATAAGCTAGCGGCATCCAGGATTCCGGACAACAACGCAGCTAGTTTTGTGTTTCGGCTCTCTCGCAACACTTCAGCTCTGCAAACACGCTTGGCTTTAGCTTCAGCCTTCTTATCGCAGTCACCAGCCTTTCGTTTTCTCTCATTCGTATTGGAGGAAGTACGTGTCGTTTGGATCTCTTGAATCGATGAGTCTTGCGTTCTGCGATGCCGTTGAAGCTTGCGCGCACGTGCTCGATGATGTTGATCAGTCTGCTGCGGTGATCGTACCCGATGCGGTCGCTGGTCCGTGGCCTCCATAACTGCAGCGAGATTTGCATTAAAACGAAAGCATGAAAGCGTTTGAATGCGAAGACGTATGGGACCTTGCATCTGGTCGTGTACCTACGTCACTTTCAACTGCCCGTTTGCTTCACAGATCGCTTATAGGCAAACGGAGAGATGGTACCCAATACGAGAAGATGCACATTTGAAGCTCAACATAACGGCAGCAGTCTCAGCTCGTTGGAGAAACGAGAGCTCATTTCGAAACTTGTGGCCTCGCAATGCCACGCCAAACCATCAAAGAGCTCTCGCCAGGGCTCAGAGTGCAGTGGGAGATTCTTGCTCGCGTCGTGTTTATTTCTCCGGTCCGACAGTGGACGAACGCAAATGGCAGCGGTCAAGTCATAAACGCGGAGCTCGTTGATGCGGAGGGCCTCGAATTTGCGCCTGTATCTTCAACGATGACGCCAAATCTGTCGCTTCTACTCTGCGTGGGGATGGCGTATATTTGATCAGTGGAGGAAGAATCCGAAGAGCTGCGCGCCAGTACAACAGACCACCACACGCATATGAAATTGTTTTGGCTTCGTCTGCAAGCGTGATGCCTGTTGAAGATGACAACACCATCGAGCATGTGGGCTACTTGTTCACTTCCGTGCGGGACCTGGTACACGCGGATGCGCAGGAACAAGTGGACATTCTCGCAATAGTTCTTGACGTTGGTGACATCGACAGCGTTGTGGATAGAAATGGCTGCGTGCAAATCAAGAGAGAGCTGAAGCTAGCTGATGCGTCAAATGTGCAAATTGTTTGCACGCTGTGGAACGAGTTTGCAGAGGTTGACTACGCTGAGGCTTTATATCAGCCGTTTGCGTTCCAGCAGGCAATGGTGAAGGATTTTCGAGGTCGGTCCCTGTCTACGCTGTCGTCAACGATGATTGTGCCAAATCCGATTGTTCCTGAAATGCAGGAGTTGCAGAGATGGTTTGACGATACTCATGGAGACATTAGCGTTCCGATCAGCATGGTAGATTGCCACTTCATCACATTTAAGGACGTTACCTTAATGGCTAATGGTACGTTCGTCAATGTGATTGGTGCCATCGTGCGTGTTGATGAGCCGGACGAAGTTTCGTCGATGGCTGGTAGACCACTGACGAAGCGCACGGTGGTTCTACAGGATATGTCGGGTGTCGAAATGGAGTGTACCCTCTGGCAGGAAGACATTCAAAACATTTCGACCGAGCTTGTGGGGCACGTGGTGGCACTTGAGAATGCAAAGGTGGCGATCTATGGAGAGTGCCGTATTGCTACGAACTGGAAAACATCGGTGCTGATTGATCCAGCTATCCCCACGTGTTTTGAATTGGCGTCGTGGCTCAAGGACTGCAAACCCGCTGGCACTACCACCCTGGAAACGCCTCTGGAAAAATACGACGTACCCGATTCCGAGACATCACCGTTAGGCTCTAACGCTGCGTCAACAGGTACGCTCGAAGGCAGTACCACCCAGCCGTTCGAGTCTCCTAGTTCTGGGCAGGGTAGCCCTTCCAGCATGCCAAACCGTTTGGCGCAAGCTACACCAAGTCCAACGGCGGTAGTCGACCCCTGCACCCCGAGTAAGAACCTGGGCAAGCGTGGCCGTGGTGCTGCGTTAAAGGAGAGTATGCGGTAGCGGGCAAAGGGGCTTGCCATGAATTTGGCAGGTTGACCCAGCTGGTAAGCTGGGCTGCAATGACCGCAGCGAGTATGACTCAGGAAGTTTAGGAACGAAGCACCTCATTGACGAAGTGGGCAGAACAACGAAGAATGGCGCGTGCATTAACAATTTATATATGAACCAATACTTTCTTATGACGAACGCGTTTGAGTCTGCTCTGGAAATCGCCGTACAGATTGTTCTCACGGCTGGCAGGGTTATGCCTGCACAGCACCCTGTTGGCGTTGCTGTACACCGTGACCTTCACATTCACGGCCGTGCCCTTGAGACCCGAGATTTTGTTGATCTCGCACGACTTGACGGTGCGCAGGATTGCAGAATACCCCGTTCCACGAGTGAAACACGGCCTCGATGCCCATGCGCATCTGCTCCCACGGGTCTGACGAGAACTACAGTCCGTGCCTAAAGTTTGTGGGATTGTCCAACCAGCAAGCTGGTCTCCCAGGATAACCTAGTGGATACGTCGTCAGGATAGGCTTTGCCGCAGAGCACTTTCCCAACTCATCGATCAGGAAACTGTCCCATCCAGGTCGGAAACGCATGTGGCTGTCAATCTGGAGATAGAACTCCTCGCCCTGCCACATTTTCTGCGCCTGCGCACGTGCTACGCAAGGACTCGCAGCCTCCCGATAGTCCATGCAGTGCACACGGATCTTGCTTGTAGAGTACTTACTTGCCAGATACGCTTGAGTATCATCACCATCGTCCGACTGCAAGCAAATACCAACGGAAACTCGGTCCGAAAACGTTGCTTGTTCAAGCAAGTCATCGACTGTGTGTCTGCACTCCGAGTCGCGGTGACTTGGGATCGCGACGAAAATCGAAGCTTGGTTCACGTGGTCAGAATCGTTTCCGGTGGTTGAGACGAGTGGGCGCGGCACAGATTTTTTCCAAGTTCTTGAAAGATTCGCTTGGGGAGGCAAAACTTCTGGCGGCTTCTCATAATACCATATTGCCACCGCCTTGCGCTCACGGTACGTCGGCAACACCTCGTGTTCAACATCAAGGCTCCGGAATATCATTAAGGTATCAAGTTTGGGTGGAACGTCCCAGTGGCAAGCTGGTAAGAGTTTGGAGTCCTTCAAATGAACGCGAAGATGACCACCGTGTTCAGGTTCCCATTGATCGTTCAGGTAGTACAGACACGTGACGAGACGGACGAGTCCATCTTTGGACATCACACCACGCTCTTCTCTCTGTGCGTTCGAGTACGTGTCCAAATATTTAACAAACCGGGCACCGTCTCCCGGCTAACGTAACATGCACATGACACCCAAACACACGTCAGCACAAAGCGCCTCTGTTTTCCTTGAAGCTGCCACGTACGAAGATAGCAAACTGCGTGGACACAACGTTGCGCAGATCCATCTCGGGCGAGACCTTCTTGAGTCCATACACCAGTGATTCCACCTGTCTGCGTAGGTGCAGAATAGCGGAGCTAAGCGTAACAATCTCCTCGTCATCCGTCGAAGCGTTCAAGTCGCGTGGGGTCTGGATCCAATGGATTTTATCCCCACGCACCGCTCGATCATTGCGCATGTTCTCACCGGAGCCAACTTTCGCCTCGTGAAACGTCTCACTCTGTGCCAGCTCCGTCAGTGCATCTCTCACAGCCAGCGCCTTCTGTCGTCCCAGGAATCCCTCCTTCACCACGAACCCAGGCGATTCCGGATGCTTTAGAGCTGCGAGAGTAATCAGTACAGCAGCAACAGCAGGACGATAAGTGGACAGGTATCGGTACTGAATGACAACACACGCACCGAAGAACCCCGATGGATAAAATTTCGCTGCGGTCGGAACGGAATCTGCATCTACTTCAAGCTGCGTCGTCGCCTCGCTAGTGGGAGACTGGGGCTTGGGGCTCTGTTGCGTGGGCTTGGGATCGGTAGAAGCTGCAGCTGACGGCAGTTTATCCCCCAGAGAAGCTTCCACGAGTGCCTGCAGCTGCGGCGACAACGTAGCGTCTTCGTCTCCATAATCCCGTCTCGTTATTTTCTAAGCGATATCGTTTTTTACAACTTGAAATTTGTCCAAACGAAAATATCTGAATTTTTGTAGCATTTTTTTTGTGGTCAAGGAAGAATTCGATAATGCGCAACTTGGTGTCGTTGCAGCGTCGCGTGTGGGCGCTGGAAGCGTCTTCATCGTCTGCCGACAAGTGCATTGCGTTTGCCTCGATCCCCGGCGACTCGCAGGTGTTTTTCTTGCGTTCTAGTGGCCGCATCGAGTCGCTGCAGCTTGAACAAGAAGAGAAAGCGCAATGTTTAACCAAAGACTTGACACTGTTTTTGGATTTACGTGAATTCGTGGAAGATGGAGACGAATCTGCCGGTCGCTGGCGGTGGATGAGCTACGTGGCGGAGCTGGGGACGTTGGTCTGTGCTTCTACCGGTGGAGCAATCGTCTCGGTAGACGTGGACGCCATCGACGGCGAAGAAGTCGGCAGTGTGGACAGCGGACTGCGCGCAGTCGCGTGGAGCGACAACCAGGATATGCTGGCTCTTGTCACAGGTGCGGGATCGTTGCTGCTCATGAACAATGACTGGGAAGTGCTGCATGAGACGGAGATCGAGGGCTGTTTGCCCTCGCAGTTGGAGCTCAGCAACTGTGGACGAGATGAAGAGCGCTGGACCTGTGAACTCTGCTGGCGTGAAGACTCCAAGTTCGTTGCGTTGAATAGTGCGACGAAGGAGAGAGAGGACAAGAAGATGGACGGTTCTGTGGTGCAGAAGGTGTTGGTGTTCACGGAGCAGCTCGTGTTCCACGCACTGGGGAGACTGGAGGACGGACGTGCGATTCCGGGCCTGGGTTCGGCGCTACATTGGAGTCAAAGTCTCGCGTTGGTTGCGAGTAATGAGGTGCGCAAGGGAAGGCTGGTTGTGGTGTTTTTTGAACGCAACGGACTGCGTCATGGTGAGTTTGTGATCCCAGCATCGTATCGCGCTCCGCAGTTCCGTGTTGGAAGAGTGCGCTGGAATACGTCGTCAGATATACTTGCTGTGAGCTTGCATTCGACAGCTGGTACTGATCATGGTGACGGTGACAGAACGGTTATTCAGCTTTGGTCAAGGAATAATTATCAGTGGTACCTGAAGCAGGAGCTTCAACTTCCCAGTGCAGACCAGCTTGTAGATTTCGCCTGGGACGAAGAGGTGGCAGGTCGATTGAATCTTGTTGCTTGCTTGTCGCCCTCGCAAGAACTTACTTTCTATGAGCACGAGTTCGCTTGGGACATCTGCAGCGTCGAGGCTGAGCGTCCACAATTACAGTTGACTCAATCACGCGCTTATGGAGAAGAGCGAGAAGTGGTGCCGCAACTTCAGGGTGTGGCAGTGACAGGAGTTATCGACGGATCAAAACTGCTGCTAACACCGCTGCATCGTGCAATGGTACCACCACCGTTTGCACTGCTTCAAGCTACATTTGACGCAGCGATCAATTCAGTTGTGTTCGATTCCCAGAACGAGGCGTTGCTTGTGCTGTTGGCCAATGGGGCCGTGGTCCTCGTGGAAAATTACCTCACCCCAGCAGATACACGTGCTTCAGCTGCAGGTTTACCCCCTCCACCTAACGCTGCAGCTCCAAACCGCCGCCCAGACGTACTGATGTCGATGACCACCGTAAAACTTCCTGCCACTGTATCGGGCGACGAGAGTTTCACGCTTACGAGCCTTCTCTGGGTTCGTTTCTGCCTTGAGTCTCGCCGACTAGATTTTGCTGGCAAAACTGGACGGCAGGACCAACTTGTACTTTGTTTGGTGGACAGTCTCAATGCAGAATCAGAGAGCGAAGGAGCTGTCACAGTTCGTCCTATTGAACTCTTTAACGTCCGACGAGCTTGTGAGATGCAACAAGTACTGCCCAGGGATGACCAAGATATGCCCGAAGTAATATCTGCTGCGCATGCCATACAGACTCACAGTGGTGCAGTGTACACGTTGTCGGATAAGGTGCTGGTGCCAACTCGAGTAGCTGGCAAGTTCCCTGCGTTCTCACATCTAACTGTGCTCGATTGTCGGCCAACCATGGAGCAAAGAGAGCCGGCGGACGATGACATTTTGGTGATTGGACTCGAAGGATCAAGTGCCAGGTTGTATGTGAATGGCGAACTCTTGGTTTCGGCGTGTTCGTCCTTCCGCTACAGTGCGCTGCCTTCGGTGCTCTTATTTACAATACAAGGTCGCGAGTCGCAACTTCGTATCGCCCCGTTGACTGGTCTACGGCGGTACTCCCGTGATCAAGCTTCGTCCGACGCTATTAAGTTTGAATCACGCTCAATTGAGCGTGGGGCTCTTCTTGTCGCGACAGTGGGTCAGCGAGCCAGCGTCATTGTTCAGATGCCACGCGGAAACCTCGAGTGTATGGCTCCACGACTGCTGGTCTTAGCACTTGTCGTGCAGCAAATCCAAGCGCGAGAGTATGTAGCGGCATTGGAAATGTGTCGTCGCCACCGCCTCGACCTGAATGTCCTCGTCGACTTCAACTCGCAAGTCTTCATGAAAATCTTCCCGCGATTCCTCGTGCAGCATTTTCTTTCGACAAGACCGGCTGCAGTAACCAGTGACAGGTTATGTCTATTCGTCACCAACCTGCATCCGGTCGACGTATGGGCGACCAAGTATGGCCCACTGCTCGAGCCATTTAACGTGGTAAAAGAGACTCACGATGGCCAACAAGAAAATGGCGCAGCTTACGCTGGGGAAGAAAAAGTTAACGCGGTATGCCAGGAGTTTATGCATGCTATCCACGAACTGGGGAGTGATGGAGCAGAAGAAGCAGAAGCCGCTCTGTTGCTGCCATTCGTTACGTGCGCTGTAAAACAGTCACCCCCACGCTTCGATGAAGCGTTAGGCAAAATTCAGAAGTTGCTCCACCAGAGCAAGGGCGACGATGGGAGCAGTTCATCACGAAATCGTGCGGCGGCAACGCGTGCTATCAAGCATCTCATCATCCTGACAGACGTGGACACTCTGTTCTCGGAGGCGTTGGGGCTCTATGACCTGGACCTCGTGCGAACGGTGGCTACTCATTCACAACGAGATCCGAAGGAATACGTGCTATTCCTCGACCGTGTGGCGCGTCTTGAGAATGAAAACTGGTGCAAGTATACGATCGACATTCACCTTGGACGGCATGCACGCGCGCTGACTCACCTTGCCGCACTGATTAGCGACTCCAGTGGTGACAACGAAGACGAAAAGAACAAGCTGCAACGCATGGCTCTTGAGCTGATAAATCAGGGAGAACTGTATGATCAGGCGCTTGAGCTGTTTCCACATGCTTCTACAAAGAGCTCTGCAGCACAAAATGATCGTGCATTCTGTCGACAGATCCTGAGACTAAAGGGTGACTTCCTTGAGGCGGAGAAGAAGTACGAGGCTGCAGCTTACGTGTATTTGTCGGCTTCCGAGAAGGAAAAAGCACGACGCGCGTTTATCGCTGCGAACAAGTGGCAGATGGCGCTGGCCTTAAGCGCTCGCGATCAGCAGACCCCCGATAGACTCCGCAGCGAAGCGTACGCTATCGCACAAGAACTCCTGAACAAACAACAGCAACAACAAGACGGATCTGTCGGTGATATCCTCGCTGTGGCGAGAATCTACGTCGAGTACTGCAATGACATTGATGAAGCAGTGGCGTTGCTAGTTACACATCAGCAGTGGGCTGAGGCGTTGCGTGTTGCCTATCTGCACAAGCGTGAGGACCTAGTTGAGAGTGATGTGGAAACTGGCGTATTACAAAGTTGTGATGACGTTCAGGAGGAGTTGGAACGCAAGGAAAAGCTCTATGTGAAACACTGGAAGCGTCTGACTACAATTCGTGAACAAAAGTGGCTTTTCAAGCTGCATGGCATCGACGGTAGCCGATGGGACCAAAGTAATGGAGGCGACGGTGATACTGATGCTGGAAGCACTCGCTCCGGCGCTTCTAGCGCTGCAGACAGCGCTCTTTCCAACGCATCTATCAGCTCAGTCGGTAGTCACAACAGCGCCGCAAGTATCGGCAACTTCTCGATGCAATCACTGTCAATGGCGACGGCTAGCCACTGTTACGCGACGCAAACACTGGGCGATGCTGGCAAGAAACCCAGGACGAAAGAAAAACACGGAGGTATCCCATCTCGTCGAGAGAGACGGAAGAGAATGAAGGAGGGCAGCGCTGAAGAGGAAGCCTACGTCGCACAACAGCTTTCGGAACTGCGACCAAATGCAGCGTTAGCACGAGAGGTTGGTGCTCTGCTAGAAATGCTGGTCTTTTTCGGCCATGTGCAGCAAGCACAGAAACTACAAACACAACTTGCTGGTTTTGAAAAGTGCATTGTTGACAAGAAAGTGCCGGCATCGCCTGACAGCGTCTCGCGTAAAGCGGCTCCCACGCAAGATGGTGAAGGTCCAGATTCCGCGACGTATCCACAGTGGCGGTTAGAAGCATTGCAAGGGTAATACGCCTGCAACCTTGAGAAATGGTTTCTAAATCAGAGAACCCCGTCGCAATGCAAGTCCCATACTTGTCGGTACCCCCACAGTTAAAGTTTACGTCGGCGTTTTCGAGTCTCACTTGCGAATTGTGGTCCGGGTGGCCTCAATCAAAGCAACACGGTAAGACTTCGCGTGGTGTCGGAATGATCTCGTTGAGGTTTACACTTGACAAATCATTGTCACGCTGCGTAGACGAATACTGTGGTATATGAAACTGTCGAGGTGCGTGATTGCGGTCGTTGGAGGGTACGAGAACTTCGTGCGCTTGTTTGTGATAGCCTACGCTCCGAATGAAGAGGACTACGAGAACCCGGCAAGTGTAGGTCGAATTAAAGATTTTGGTTCGTGCTCGTCAAGGGTGGGCTGATGTAAAAACGCTTTACTAAAGAGATGATTCCGTCGCCCAACAGCGGCAACCGTGCGATGAAAGGTGAGGATTAGCATTTCGCGATCGTGTCAATTAGGCTGCGCAAAATGGATCAACAGATAATACAACCGCGTGTGAAAGTTCCGTGATGGACACAGCGCTCTACGTTTGAGTAGAAAATTCCCATTGTAGTGCATTTGCTAGGATTCCTTTGATCATAATGTGATCACGGTTGCTCGTAATCAAGAACCCTTTTAAGGCATTCAGTTCCTGCTAGTCTCTCACTTTTTAAGTTGATCTCAGCGACGCATTCTGCAGCAGAGGATAACGAGCATGGGCCGCGTCTTAATGTTGCTGGTGCTCGCGTCTGCCCTCCTGGCAACTGTTGAGGCTGTCTCGACAACAACAGAGGAGAAGGATATCAAGATGACTGGTGGCCCAAACAAGAGATTTCTGAGAACCACTGGAATGATAGACGACGCCGCTGGTGACGAAGAGAGGTGGTTCCAGGCTAGCTTGCTCGGTAAGCTGAGTAAGGTTGCGACGAAGGCGCATTTGCCGAAGACTGCAAAAAACGTGCAATTTCGGGCCTGGTTGAATGCGAAATGGAACCCCAACGATTTATATACGCATTTCCGGCTTGCAGGAAAGGAGCGGGCGGTGCTTGAGAAGGACCCGAACTTTCTTGTCTGGCTCGAGTATTCCCATATTTGGCTTGCCAAGGGTGGGCGTCATAAGTAGTTTCTCTACTAGAGAAAATCGGTATGTCCAACAAGCAAAGCGAAGTGGAAATTGAGGTTTCCTACCGGTTCTAAGAGGAGAAAGTGTGAGACCCTGTGTGTTCGTACTGTACCGCGCTCGTGTTCTCGTCGCGCGCGAGGTTCTCTCAGCCTACATATAATATGCAATTTCAAACCGAAAAGACGATAAGACCATACACATCTAGAAGACTACCAACGACGCTAAGCGAGTCTGCCTTGGCAATTAGTCACCTGGAACTGGAGCTTAGCGTATGTCATGCGCACACCCCAAGTTTATTATTATTATGCTGTTAACGTTTGCGTGCTCCTCCAGCAAGATATGACGAACTTCCGGATGTGACTCGGCCTTTCTCCACTGCCTCGACGATGCTGCAGAAATTGTCGTCAGTCAGGATCATGTCTGAAGCTCCCTTTGCGACCTCCGTACCCGAAAATTCCCATGACCACACCAATATCCGCCTCCTTTAGTGCAGGCGCATCGTTACCTGTCATAGTAGCGATGAGACCCTGGCGTTGACGTGACTTCACGATCTCGACTTGTCTTCAGGCTAAACACGAGGTCGTGGAAAAAAGCTTAACGTGTCTAATACAGGATAATCTTTCGTGTCTAATACAGGATCTCGCGCTGGATGACCCACACTTTACAAACAGGGGGGGGGATCGCCGCTATTAATAGACCCCCGTCCATTTTGTTCCGCGTACATGTAGCGGAAACAACATCACAAACGTCCTGACAAAGGCTTTAGCATGTGCATTAGCTTCACTGCGCTCGCAAGAAATGCGCTGCATTGTCGGGTTGATACCTCGGCTCGCTTGTCGCTACATGTACTGGTACACCTCGTGTGTGCACATAAGATGGGGGGTACACTGTACCCTTTGGCCCGAAGATGAGTGACCTGTGACGCCGCGTATTGGTCGTGGGCACCTGTAGGCATGCAATTATGTCCAACCTTGGCGAGCGCCAACAACTTGCTGTCCCAGTGATTCGAGGCCATCCGGTGATGGTGTGGCGCGTTTCTGAGCTCGCCAGTTCCAGAAGTTCCGATAATACTCGTCCACGCATCGTCTCATGCTTATAAATACCTAAATCACCACCAGAAAACTTCGCACGAATATTAACAGTGCGAACAGCTCAACGCCAGCAACGTCTTATCGATGGGCCTGCTATCTTTGGTCAGAAGGCGCCATCCAATATGGAGTCCGTCACTCCAAGGTATTTTCCGATGACTCACCGAAGCCTCGTGTCTTTGCGACCGTATGAGTGACTTGAAGCAGCGCTAACTCCCGCGCTGTGATTGGTCCGTTCCGTGCTGAACAACGAAACTGAAGCGTAGATGAGTGACTGGAGCTCCGTCGGGAAACAGTCGGGCGCGCCATTCCAGCGGTCCTCATTTTCCCATTGCAGTGCGTGGCTATGACCCCCACCTACGTGTGCAATCTGCTCTGGCCACGGCACCAGTTCCGTTGCGACTCATTGCGCGGATGCCGCTTGACCTCACTTCTCGATAGGCCGCTTCAAGCACAACCCAAGCACCTTCACAGCACTTTGCGCAGAGCAAACATCAGCAGCAACAGCTATGGCTCCGAACCAGCAGACTGCAGTCACAACTACCGAAAAGCGTGCCACTGGGCCCAAGCCCTTGTCCGCCTCCACCATCGCCATCCTCAAGGCCACCGCGCCCGTCGTCAAGGAGCACGGCACCGAGATCACCTCCACCATGTACGGCACGATGTTCTCCGAGTTCCCGGAGGTGCAAAACCTCTTCAATATGTCCCACCACCGTGTTGCCGGCGCGACCAAGGGTGGAGCACCGCCCGGAGTGTCCCGCCAAGCCACTGCGCTCGCTAACGCTGTCATCGGCTTTGCTGCCAACTGCGACCAACTCGGCAACCTCGGCGACGCTGTACCACGCATGGTGCACAAGCACGTGAGTCTCGACATCCGTGCCAAGCACTACCCAATCGTCGGCGGTTGTCTGCTGCACGCCATTAAAATCGTACTCGGGGATGCCGCCACAGACGAGATCATAGACGCGTGGAAGGAAGCCTACTGGTTCCTCGCTGATCTTCTTATCCAGGCCGAGGACAACCTGCGCGATGAGTTTGAGAACACGCCTGGCGGCTGGGTCGGATTCCGCGAGCTGCGTGTGGCCCGCAAGGTCAAGGAGAGTGACGAGGTCACCTCGTTTTACCTTGAGAGTACCGACCCGTCTAAGGCGCTTATGACCTTCCAGCCCGGCCAGTTCCTATCGCTCAAGTTCGACCACATCCAGAAGGGCCGCACCATTTTGCGCAACTACAGCGTGTCGTCCGCTCCGGGTCAAAAGTTCTACCGCATCTCCGTCAAGAAGGAATCTGGTAACGCTGCCAACGACGTTCCGGCTGGTGTGGTCTCGTCGCACTTGCACAACGATGTCAAGATCGGCAGCATCCTACACGTGGGTGTTCCGTGCGGCCACTTTTACCTCGAGACGGAGAAGCCGATCACCAAGCCGATCGTGTTTCTAAGCGGAGGTGTGGGTTTCACTCCGCTGATGAGCATGCTCGAGTACCTCGTGGCATCGTCAGCGAAGAAGCAACCTGTGGTGTTCGTCCAGTACGCCCGCAACCCCAGCGTTCGCGCATTTGGCGAGCACATTGAGAGCATCGTCAAGAAGAACGACTTCGTCACAGCGCACACGGTCTACGGCAAGTTTGATGTGAACCAGCTCGAGAAGTTCTTGCCATCGAAGGATTGCGAGTTCTACTTCTGTGGCCCTGCCGGCTTCATGACGGCTGTCTTCAAGTCGCTCAGCAAACAGTGGGCTGTGCCGGCGGCGCAGCTGCACTACGAGTACTTCGGCCCCACGCAGGATATTGGCGCAGACAACGCGAGTCAACGCCCACCGGCTTCGTGCCCGTTTGCCACGTTCGACTACCACACACGACTGATAACCACCAGCGACAAGAAGTCTCGAACTCGCTTGGTGGTCGCCCTTGCGGTCGCTACGTCGGCTGTGGTTGCTGCGACCTTCCTGCGGGCGAGAAAGTAAACTGCCTCCACCGTAGCACACCTGGAGTCATTTAGGTATCAGTAGCGCGCGTTGGTGCGCACGTTTAAGGTTCCAGTAGTCGGATAGTTATTCGGAGAGCCTTAATACATGCACGATCCATTTTACCTCGTTAGCTGGACCCACCGCAACAAAGGCAAGTTGAAGTCGCGAGGTATGTACCCATTTCTAACCTAACATTGTGTGCAAAACACAAAATTTCTATTCATTCAAAATGGTGAAGCGGAACCGCTGGGACTCGGACTCGGACTCGGACTCCGGCGACGAGCGTGTCCCCCGCCGCAAGAAGAAGTCTGTCGATCGCAGTAAATCCGGCCTCATCTCCGCCGACGTCTCCTCTCCAAACGACAATGACTCTGGCGTCTCAAACCTCTCTACAACCGAAGAAATCGCAGTGTCAAATGACACGTCGAGACATAATTTCTACGTTTTAGGCTGTCGCAGCGTCGATTACTACGCGCGTATCGGCAAAATCGACGAAGGAACGTACGGTGTCGTGTCCAAAGCTCGAGACAAGGAAACAGGCGACGTGGTGGCGCTGAAACAGGTCAAAATGAGCGCCGACGCCAGCCAGGAGGGCTTCCCCATCACGGCGTTGCGCGAGACCAACGTGCTGCTGGCTCTGGACCATCCTAATATTGTTCAAGTGCGGGAGATGGTGGTGGGCTCCACGCCCGACAAGATCTACATGGTCATGGACTATGCTGAGAACGACCTGAAGCACGTCATGCAGGCCAAGATGAAGGCTCCGTGGTTGCAGTCCGAAGTCAAGTACCTGCTGCACTCGCTGCTCAGTGCTGTGGCTTACATGCATGACCGCTGGTACATCCATCGAGATCTCAAGACTAGTAATTTGTTGTATGATGCACGTGGAGTGCTGAAGGTCTGTGATTTTGGGCTGGCACGCAAGTATGGCTCGCCACTGAGAACGTACACGCAGTTGGTGGTGACGCTGTGGTATCGTTCTCCCGAGTTGTTGTTGGGTGCCAAGAAGTACTCGACAGCGGTGGATATGTGGTCGGTTGGGTGTATTTTTGCCGAGATGCTGCTGTTGAAGCCGCTGTTTGCAGGACGTGGAGAACTGGACCAGACAGACCAGATCTTCAAGTTGCTGGGAGCGCCTAACGAGCAGAACTGGCCTGGGGTCGATGACGACGTGCCTGACGCAAACATGAGTGTGCGTGGAAAGTGGCCGAAGCATTCTCGACTACGCGATAAGTTTCCACTCGCTGCAACTTTTTCAGGTAGCGGATGCTCGCTGTCGAAGGCAGGGTTCGATCTACTGAGTCGAATGCTGGCTCTTAGTCCGCGCAAGCGCATTTCAGCCAAGGACGCACTGGCGCATGAATACTTCCAAGAGTCTCCTCCACCAAAGCAGCAGGAGCTGATGCCGACATTTCCTGCGTAGACAAGGTAAATAGATGAGTGCATTGACTTCACGCATGCTTCTGTTTACTTCTTTACTCAACCACTTGGACTTTGTTTGCCTCCGCTCTTGTTTTCGTAGAAAACTTGCTCCGATTACACCTGTCCGCACGCTGCACCTCCCCCGTCACTAAGAAAATCCAAATATTCCTGATCCTCGAACCGACTCGGTAGGAAGGCATCGACGTGATTAGCCAGCCCACATCCTTCCAGCTTCTCGCCCATGACGTGCGTTGCCAGCAAGTGACCCGACGCCCCGCTGGACATGAGACCGACGCCAGTCATTGCTGACTGCAGGAAAATGCCCCCAATGGTGTTCGGTGCTGGTCCGATGAGTGGCAGATTGTCCAGTGTCTTGCAGTAGTATCCACCACTTACGTAAAAGGAATCGCGCACCTCAGGTCGTGTCAGATACGACTTCAGTTGCGGAAACATCCTTGAGAGTCCACGAACGCAGACTTCTGGGAATCTACAACAACATAGCAATTAGTTTCAACATTATCTTGATAGCACACATAAGACACCAGCTCACCTCCTGTCGAGGACGTCTTCAACAGGATAGTGCGCAGGCGCGGGTTCGATATCGTACGTCCAGACTGCCATCATTTTATTCCCTCTGTACGGGCGCACATGAACTCCCCCAGGGTATTCCTTCAACATGCGAGCTGCTGAAGGATCTGCCATAATCTCCTTGCGATCTTCATCTGAAATCTGCAGCAAAACACCGAACAAAGCCAAATAAGCATCATATTCATACATGTACACAGCTTGCATGCTTTATCAACCGCACCTCGAGTATACCCATTGGGTCAGAATCGAATGTCAGTGGCATCGTTGGCGGCAGTACATGGTCGACATCGTCGACAATGGCACGGCAATGGAGTTCGTTGATAATAGGCACATCGTAGCTTGACATATCACGCTGTTTGAGCATATCCAAGGTTCTCTCGAACAACGGGCCCGTCGCACATACCACGTTAGATGTCGCCACCTCCAACGTCTCACCATTGTGCATCGCCACTTTGACCCCACTCACATTGCCACCGTTAGCGTAAAAGTCCGTGACCTTGCCTCGCAGCACTTCCGCATTCGGACAGTACTCAACCGCCTTGGTGAGCTCGTAGTTAGCCACCTTGACAGGGTTTAGCGATCCACAACGACGCACATGCAACGCCGCCAGAGCCTTCGAGTGTTTCAAGTTGGGGAAGGCCGCAGCAACGTTATCGATGCCCACCAACAGGTCGCTCCCATCCAGATCGTACTGCATCTCCTCGGTGGAGAACCGGTAGGCACTGAGCTGGTCGTTCGGCTCATGAACTCGCAGTTCTCCGCCACCATGACGCTCCAGGTTCTGCGCCAATTGCTTGAGCTTCTCCATCTTGCCAGCATCCCGAGTCACGAAGAGGTATCCGTTGCGGTTCAAGCCCAGTGCGTTGTTGGTCTGCTTGCAGATGTCGTCCATTTCGTCGATCGAGTGCACCACGAGTTTTCTCATGGGCGTCTCGGCGTCACTCGGGAACCAATTGCGGTAGCTGAAGGAACCGTTAGCACTGGTGAGTGACAAGGGAGGCAGCGCATCCACCAGCAATGGCTTGAATCCGGGGTTGCGTGCATTCAGTCGCGCAAGGTGATAGAAAGCCGAGCAGCCAGCAACCCCAGCGCCCACCACCACAACGTCCGCCGATAACTTGCGCAGCATCTTGAGGCTCTACAAATGAAGGAAATTTGTCAACTGAACCAACGCGGCGTTCCTTCGGGCCTTGGTGATGAGCATGAAAGGTTGCAAGGAAGATATTGCGGTGGTGCACTTCAAGCTGGAAGGACATCTTCCAATCACCAGGGTCATCCCATCCGATGACTGCATCGCTACGTATCTGACCAGGCCCCGGCACCTTGTGATCGACACCTACGGCGTCATCTGCATGACACAGCTTTCGTCACGAGAGTTCAACACGCTCACGCTTACGACAAAATGGTAAAAGGTAGTAGTTATTTGTGCTTTATGAACATGGCGTGGCCTGTGTGTCTCGACGCAACGGCGTCTTTAACTTACACTGAGTGCAGAGAAACTTACAGCTTGCTAGCCGCATCGATGGAGTGGCTCTTAGCGAATTCCAGGCCCTTGCTCACGCTGTCCTGCGGCGAGATGTTGTGCTCGATCTGGCCAACCTTGCCACCTGGAAGCACAATCACGTGCGAGCGCTCCACGCGCGTGCCGTCGTTGATGGAGCTGCCAAAGTAGCCGATCAGCTGGTGCTTCGGGTCCGACAGGAATGTGTACTTGTACTTCTGCGACTCCTTCCACGCCAGAAGCTCGGCCGGGGTGTCAGCGCCCAGTCCGTACACGTCAAATCCAGCAGCGTTGATCGCCTCCAAGTTGTCGTTGTAGCCGCACGCCTGGGTAGTGCAGCCCGGCGTGTCAGCCTTCGGGTACATGAAGAAGATAGCGCCGCGCGTCTTGAACAGGTCCTGGACCTTGGCCGTCGCGGAGGCGTCAGTCTGCAGCTCCACGTCGAACGTGATGGTGTTGCCCTCGGCAAACTTCTCCGAGTCCGTGGGCTCCTCCTCCTTGGCTGGTTCCTCCTCCTTAGCAGCTTCGCCGCCGTTCTCCTTGACGAACTTGACGGCGCGACTGACACTATCCGCAGGGGACACCTTGGCAGCGATGTCTCCCACGACGCCGCCCTTGAGGATGACGACGTGCGAGCGCTGCACCTTGTTGCCCGGCAGGGAGCTGCCAAAGTACGAGATGAGCTTGTGCTCGGGGTCGCTCAGTAGGTCAAAGGGCAGACTCTCCTTGGTCTTCCAGTTGCTCAGTGCCTTGGGGGAGTCGCCGCTCAGCCCGTAGACCGTGAAGCCCGCGTCCTTGATGGTCTGGATGTTGTCCCGGAAGCCTGCAGAGAAAGGACAGAAAGCACAACGAGGAAATGAGCTTTGACTGGTTTAAAAAGTGCGTGGAAATCTTTCCACGGACGGACGGACGGACCGCAAGCTTGTTTGGTGCAGCCGGGCGTGTTGGCGCGCGGGTACATGAAGAAGACGACGCCCTGGTCGCGGAATGTGTCGGCCAGCACGATCTCCTTCTCCTCCTGGTTCACTAGCGCCACCTCCTTGGTCACGGGTTTGCCGACAGCTAGTTCGCTGGCGGCCTTGGTCGTCGCCTTCTTGGCCGGGCGCTTGGATGCGTCGCTGGCGGCTGCGCGCTTCTGCGGAAGCTCTGCGGCGGGCGACGAGGCTGAGGTCGTGCGGCTGCGCGTGGACACCATAGTCGTGGGTGGAGTCTTGAGCTTGGGCTAGGGCTGGGGCGAAGCTTGTCGAATGCTGTGCTGTTGCTGGTCCCGCCAGATCGGGATTCCATGGAGGTTGCAGGAAGGTAGAGCCGTAGCCTCAACCACCGACAGCGCAATGTGGCCCACGTACGAAACCTCTGGAACGGCATGACGAAACACGGTATGTAATGTGCGTCAATAAGGAACGGGTGACAACAAATATTCCTTTGAGATATTATATAAAGCTGGGAGAGAGGAGCATAACAAAGGCAGCTTATCCTTTATCCTTAACTAGAAAAGCAAAACACAGCACTTTGTTTTTTACCTTGTTAAAGCCTGTCAGCTTCTATTCATATCAAAAATTTCTTATTGACGCACATTACTGTACTACTATTGAATAACGTGGTTTGCCAATTCATGAATTGATACACCAAATCTCCAACCAATCAGCGTCAGTTAGAGTTAAATACGGTTCTATGATTGGCCAAAACCACGAAAAGGTTCATGAATTGGTAAGCCACGTTACATGTGCAAGGGGCCACAACCGCCACCTACACAGCGTATACATGTAGGTGGTGGTAATATAAAACACACTGCATACAGAGTTTGCGGGCGGCCGTCACGAGAGCTGGCTGCCAGCTTGCATCATGTATGGATAATACTATCTCCTCTTCAATTGAAATGAAGAGTTCGAGGCGCTTCACATCCTGCAACTTATCACGGCTGGTGACACACATCCATGAGTTCACCACGGCTGATGACATTAAATTCGTGCGTTGGTATGTTTGCATTAGCCAGCCACAATTCCTGGCACACATTTTGTGAATGACACTCTAAAATACGATCACGACGCCTTTTGTCAATATTGTCCGCCAAAAAAATACAGTTACTGGAGTGATAACCAGCCGCGCTATGGATATATAATGTCGTTGCTAATTCAATGCACGGGTCGCTGGAATGAATGCTTGGCGCTGAGTTCGCCTTCGCTAATACTACTGGTACCGCGCGGGTTTGCTATGGCTACGCGCGCTCGCAACCGCTCACCTTAGTTGGTCAGGGGCGCTGACGCGCCTTGTTTATTACACCTCGAGCTCTGTAACCTCGAGCTCCTCAGATAGTCCTTCGATACATGTACATGTACATACACCGCTGACAAACTGTCCCCCACTTATTAATACAACTTACATGTATACCCTGGTGAATATGCAATCGTCTGCAAGGCATCTTGAAGAGGGAAGATGTGCATCTTGTGGCCTCAGGAATCAGAGTGCAATATTCCATTCTCTGTACAAATATGATACCCTCTATGAACAGAAAAAGTTGAACCAGGACAGTTTGTCAGCGGTATCTGTACATGCAAAACAGTTTCCACACCGCCAGCCTACACTGTGTGGGGTCCCTACGAGGGACTCACTGTAAGGGGTTACTTTCGTGGTACACAGTTCTTACCCGTCTCTCACTATTTAACTTGAGCTCAGCGACGCATTCTGCAACAGAACAAAAAGCATGGGACGCATCTTAACTTTGCTGGTGCTCACGTCTGCCTTACTGGTAACCATTGAGGCTGTCTCGACGACAACAAAGGAGAAGGATATCAACCTGACTGATGGCCCGAACAAGAGATTTCTGATAACCATTGGAACGATATACGACGGCGCTGCAGCAGAAGAGAGAGGAATCCAGGCGAGCTTGCTCGGTAAGCTGAGTAAGCTTGCAACAAAGTGGAAATTGCCGAAGACCGCGAAAAACTTGCAATTTCGGGCCTGATTGAAGGCGAAATGGGACCCCAACGATTTATATGTGCATTTCGGGTTTGCAGGAACGGAGCTGGTAGTGGTTAGGAATGACCCGAAGTTTCCTGTCTGGGTCGAGTATTCCAAGATTTGGCTTGACAAGGGTGGTCATTATATGACTTAAAGAAAAGTATTTTCTTTTTTCACATCTTACCGAGTTTCGAAATCACCAATATGCTCCTCGAGTTGCCACTAAAGTTTAGACGTCTTACTAGAATGCCTAGTGTCGATGGTAGGGTCATATCACATAGGCGCATTACTTTCACCACTAGCATTACTCGACACCAGAAAGGAACGCTCAAGCTATGAGTGGCCTTTTGGTAGATTTTTATATGATGAAATTAAAGGTTCCTCTAGCAGGAGCTGTGGATACTACATGTACATGTGTCATGTAAACCTTTAGTTTGAATCTCGCTGCAATTCTGCAGGGGTAACCTCTGCTATCACGACGCACTTTGAGGAAGGCAAGATGAAGCACAAATGTGGTAAACGAGACAAACAGATCAGGTGTACGGTACTTGAGTTTTGTGGATCGGTACCATTAAATTTGGTAACATTACATAACGTTACATAATATACCGGTATGATATATTCGATCCTAAGCAAGCACAGATTCGTGTTTTACACGTCGATGTCTGAGTGGGGTCAAATACTCGTATTGCAGTTGTGCCACGGGCAGAATCGCTGCTGGTCATGAACAACGGCCGGGAAGTGCTGCACGAGACGGAGATCGAGAGCTGTTTGCCCTCGCAGCTGGAGCTCAGCAAATGCGGACGAGATGAAGAGCGCTGGAGGTGAACTTTGCTGGCGTGAAGACTCCAAATGTATTATTGCGACGAAGAAGAGATAGGGCAACAAGGTGGACGGTTCCGTGGTGCAGAAGATGTAGCTGCTACACACTGGGAAGACTGGAGGACAGACGTGCGATTCCGGGCCTTGGTTCGGCATTGTGTTACAGTCAAAGTCTCGCGTTGATTGCAGGTGCGCAAGGGAAGGCTGGTCGTGATGTTTTTTTATACAACGGAGTGATTCATGACCAGACCACTTTAATTAAGGGAAATCGGGCCAATTTCCCTTTTTTTAAATTCCCATTTGACATCCTGATTTTCTATTTTTGATGTAACCGTTCTTGAGCTTTCTACTAGCACCATCGTCTCCTGTGACCTGTCAGACACGCTACCGTTGCTCATGCATTCATTTGCGTCGATATTAAGATGCCAATAGGCTTGCGAACTCCTTTCTAGGAAGGGCACGACATCCTCTACGGTCTTGGAGTCTCGGAACGACACCCAGATACTGCTGAAGTGATATCTGTTGCTTGCAGGTTTTGTGTTTAGCTTGGCCGGGAAGTTAAGGCGAATGCAAAGCGGAAGCGAGTCAAGATGATGTGTACGTGGTAAGAGAGACGTACGCTGTGAAAGTTGAAAATGTACGTGCTTCATGGAGGACCGTGGGACGTTTGTTATTGACATTCTTCGGCAGCTACCTGCGGAGGAAGCTGCTGTATGTGAACGCTCAGTGGCAGGATTGTTTGCAGGACTAGCGGTTGGCATAGCGAGCATCGTAGCGACTCGCACCCCCCCCCCAAAAAAAAACACACACACACACACAGCCGCCGTTGTGCAGTTACCACCGGTCCTTCCTCGCATTCTGGCAAAAACACGCACACCAGCATTGTGAGTTTATTCGTTAACACTAGCCGCGTCTCAAACATGCTGCATGGACACCAGAACAGATACAGCAAATTGCGACTGACCACCACAAGTTTATATCAGCTGTTCGGAGAGATGCAATCCTGCATGCAGCACACCATAAGTGCACAGATAGCAAAACTAGATTCGAAGCGGGTTGGATGCTATTAATAGTAGACGAACGCTATCATTCAACAGTTTTGCGGGGGCCTTGCTGCTGCGTTTCCAAACACGGCCACTGTTGAGTCGGACTTCTCCATTATTGGTTGGGAACGG
>LGSN01000645.1:0-21688 GCA_001314375.1 Phytophthora podocarpi | reverse complement strand
AATGATCGACGATGTCGCCGAGCACTATGACCTCCTCAACACGCTGGCCGACATCACGGGTCTCCCTGAAGGAGGCTTCTTGCAGGACGGTGTGGGTCGGTCTCTCAAGCGCAAGATCCCGTTCGGCGAGCATGTGGTCTTCAGCAACAACCCGAGGCGTAAGATGTCGGTCGTGCGCGGGCACCAGCGTCTGCAGTACGACCGAGACATTGACTCTGTGTTGCTGCACAATGCGGACACTGACCACGACATGCAAATTGATCTGTTCCCGAATCTAACGACTGAAGAGCAGCTGGAGTGGCTGGTCTGGCGAGATATTGGTCGTGACATCAGCCGCTACTACTTGGAGCGCTGGGATGCCAACTGCTTGGTTGCAGTGAACTGCACGGGATAATAATACGGTAGGATCGAGCAATACTAATTGTGCACAATAAAGTATTGTCAATAATACATTAAATTTTTAGCTGCGTCTGATTGGTCAAGTAGACTTTCGTATTTTAAACCAATCGGTAAAGGATGTCGACGCGCGCGACTTCCACCCACGCATTCCACACAGCGCAGTAGGGAGAGCAGCCATGTCATTCGGCCAGCCCGCGCAGGCCGGCGGGTACCTGAATCCGAACAACGATTACACCATCGGGGAGGCCATCAACGACGGCATCCAGGACCTGGCCTGGAGCCCCACAAGCAATGTGCTGGTGTCTGGCAGCTGGGACAACTTCGTGCGCTGCTGGGAGGTGCAGCAGCAAGGCACGCAGTTCAACGCCGTTGCCAAGGCGCAGATCGCGCACGAGGGACCGGTGCTTTGCACGGCCTTCAGCGGGGTGCGGCTGCAGAACAATTATTAGTATTATTATAATATTGTAGGATTTTTCTTATGACTTTTTCTTCTTCTTGTTACTAGGATGGCAGCACCGTGTTTTCCGGCTCGTGTGACAAGACAGCGAAGATGTGGGTACTGAACGGACCAGCTCAAGGCCAGCAGATTGCTGCGGTGAGTAGAGAAATAGGAGTGTTGCTGCTGGAGTGGATAAGGAGGGACTCACGTTGATGTCGCCGCCCGCGAACTTGTTGACAGCACGACGCGCCGATCCGCAGCATTGCTGCTATTCAGGAGGCCAACTGCGTGGCCACTGGCAGTTGGGATAAGACGCTCAAGTACTGGGACACGCGGTCGCCGACCGCCATGGCCTCCGTGCAGCTTTCGGAGCGCTGCTACGCAATGGACGCGAAGCACCCGCTGCTTGTGGTGGCCACGGCCGACCGCCAGGTGCACATCTTCGACATTCGCAAACCTTCACAGATCTACAAGTCCATCCAGTCCAATCTCAAGTTCCAGACACGGACGATTGCGTGCTTCCCAGATGCCTCAGGTTTCGCGATTGGGTCGATCGAGGGACGATGCGCTATCCAGCACGTTGAGGACAAGGACAAGAGGTGCGTAATGATTTTGCGTTCCAACGACTTGGGTGGATGTGCTTTGTTGCACCAACGCTCCTGTGCGTCTTGACCATAGAAACGACTTTGCATTCAAGTGCCACCGCGATGGATCGGATATTTACCCCGTGAGCAACATTGCGTTCCACCCGTTCGGTACGTTTGCCACCACGGGCGGAGACGGCACGTTCTGCTTCTGGGACAAGGACGCCCGGCAGAAGCTCAAAACTTTCAACAAATGGTACGTTTTGATGAAAGTTTGCCTTACCATCTACATGTACATGTAGAGCGCTTTAAATCGTGCACTCGACGGCAGAAGCACTAACCGACCTGATGTCCGACTTACTTGTGCTTATGCGTGTGCGTGTACTTCAGCAACCAGTCAATCACGGCTGGCAAATTCAATGCGCGCGGAGACATCTTCGCATACACGTTGTCGTACGACTGGTGCATGGGTGCGGAGAAATACAACCAGAGCCAACCGAGCGTCATCCGGTTGCACAGTGTGGCCGAGGCGGAAATCAAGCAGAAGAAAAAGCCAGGTACTGGGTCGCGGAATTCGTTCTAGACGCGTAAGCCACAAGCCGCGGGCTCCTAGCAGCACATCCGTTGGGGCGTGGCTTTTTCTGTGTGCGTGTGTCATGCGGCGACCCATTGCTGCTTCTGTCGCCAAGTTCCTCGACTTAATATTTTGTTCTCGTCTTCTCTTGTTTGCGCTCATTAGCCTCTAGATAAAGTATTGATCCACCACACCGTCCACCGTTCGCGCCTCAGCTCGACCTCTGTTCAGCGCATCTACAGTCGAAGTTCGCTGCTTTCATCGCTCAAGTGGACTCGGCCCTGGCAGTTTTTGAGAAGTCAGGAAGGCAGGCCACGAGTGACCCACGGCATCATCGTTCAAAGGAAGAAAATTCAACAGCAAAAACCCAACCAGTGTCTACGTGTATTATTGCCGAATGTTGTAGCAACAACGTACGTTGTTGTTATTGTGAAGTATGTGCATGTGTTTAATCTTGCTGCGTCTACTGTGGCAGCTCATGAGGTGCTCCAAGACGATCCAGTGCCTGGGAAGCTTCCTGCAGCTCACCCTTTGCCGCCAACTGGTAGTACTGCACAGCCTTCTCGCGGTCAGCTGGAATCCCCTGGCCATTCTCGAACAACTGCGCCAGACACAGTTGCGCCTGCGGGACGCCACCTTCCGCAGCCATGAAGAAGAACTGCGCCGCCTTCGCGTGATCCTGCTCAATGCCGCGTCCCAGCATGTAGCAAGCCCCAAGATCGAACTGTGCCAGCGCGTGGCCAGCTTCCGCGGCGCGACGGAAGTGCGTCACCGCCTGTTCAGCACTCTGTTCCACACCGTGTCCATGTAAACAAGCGTTGCCCAGTGCACGGTGCGCCTCGGGCATGTCCTGCTTGGCCGCCTGGCGATAGAGCTGCACGGCCTTCTCGTCGTCCCGACTCACATGCAGCCCCTGCGCGTACATGTAGCCCAGGTCGTAGCTGGCCGCCATGTGGCCGCTCTCCGCCGCCTGCGTCCAGTAGTGCAGCGCGCGCTCCAAGTCGCGCGGCACCTTGTCACGTCCCTGGAAGAAGAGTTTGCCGATCTCATGGCAGCTGCCGTCGTGGCCGACGTCGGCTGCCTGCTGCAGGAACTGCGTAGCCAGTGCCACGTTGCGCGGGATGCCAGCGTGGCCCGTGAGGTACAGGCTGCCCAGTGCGCCCTGCGCCCGCACGTGGCCCATCTCCGCCGCGTTCGTCCAGTGTAGCACTGCGCCATGCACCGGCGAGGTGCTGCCCACTTCGCCTTCCGCTTTGCCCAGCAGGTACTTGACGCCCAGAGCGAACTCAGCGTCGCCGTTAGCACCGGGTGAAGCGGAATACAGAGAACGAGTAGACGTGAATGGGGCGCGCGAGTGGCGATGGGCGTGACGCTGCAGCACGCGGAGCTGCTGTCGCCACGGAAGCATCTTGGTTGATTGATTGATTGTCAAAGAGGTTGAGTGTGGTACACATCGTCACAAAATGTGTGATCATGTCACAAATGCCGTCACTAACTCTGGCGACAATTGAAAAAGCGACGATGAAGCAGCGCGACCTGCTCAAGGTGACGGACAACGTGTTGGCGCTGCGGATTGAGACAACGGGGTGTTTGCACTGATCGGCCGTATACGTCGCAATGGCATTGACTCTGTCAGGGCCGCGTGAAGCGACTGCTGAAAGAGCAGAAGGACATGGGCCAAGTGGGGGAGTCGGCCGTGCTCTGCTGTGGTAATGTAGCCATGTTTGAATGGAGAGGAAGGCGGCGCACTTACAGTACGACCATTTTTTTGTCAATTGAAAGCTTCGGCGGTGCAAATTTTCGTGAGGGACCTGGCGAGCAAAATGTACAAGCAGGTGACAGAGGGTCATGGACTGACACCAATTGAGCTGTACGTGCAACGTTGAAGTGGTGTCGAGTTGTCGTCCCCGGTATTGACAAGCGCTGTTTGGTGCTTTGAATTATGATATCTGATGATAGGAAGAAGAGCGTGCTGGCAAGTGGAGAGCTCAATTTCTTGCACGAAAAAGTGGCTGTTATTGATGAGAGTGATGCCAAGTACCTCAAGCCTGCACGCGGTGGCAAGAAGCGGACACGGACGACTGCTGCTAACAAGTGAGTGCTGCCTGGGTGGCATTGGTGCGCGGACATTCTATCGGTTTATACTTTGCGATAACCAACGCTGACATTTCTACCGGTTGTACATTGCGTAGGTCATCGAGCAAGAAAGCGCGGACAACAAAGGCGGCAAAGGCAGCAAAGTCCACAATAACAGCAACAACAGCAGCAGCAGCGAAGAAGGCAGGACTAACTGGTGGGCCACAGATACAGAGCAACGGTGCTTCTACAGCTAAGGACAACATTGTTCGAGCATCGATACCAAAAACGCAGCCATTAGAGGTTGAAGAAGATGACGACTACGACGAAAGTGACAGTGACGCGTGAATGGCGTTTACGGCTTGGTGTATGCCTTCTATTGCCACACGAATGGTGCTCTCAAGAGCAATAACAGTCGGGGACCTCTATCTACATGAAATACAACCGTCTAGGTATTTTGTGCCATCAGCTTGCGGCCCAACCTGCCCGTCTTGCTTAAGCCGTTTTGTTGGTCGGCGTGGCATCAAGCAAAGACTGCCACGTGGGGCCAAAGAGCAGGTCACGCGAGGGTGATCGACGGATAGTTGCTTGCTGGAACACCGTGGTGACCGGCGCAGGAGCTGCACCGTTAGTAGCTGTAGTCGGATGGGGAGACAGAGGTGGCAGAGCTCCCGAAGACTTCGCGTCCGTAGATACAGCTTTCGCTGCTGTCGGCGAAACCTGTTTATCACCAGGGAAGAAGAAGCTGTGCATGCGAGCGACGACGTCATCCGCCTCCTTCTGCTGGAGCACGAATGACAGGTTCAGGTCTTCAGCGGACTCGCTAAGCAGCAGCACATCGTAGTTCTCTAGCACGTTGAAAACGCAGCCAAGCTCCGCCAGTGCCTTACGCAGGCCGCGACCCACAATCGAAACCACGGAGCAGTCCTCGAACACACGCACCTTCGAGTGCTCGTTCAGTGCTTCAAGCAGCTGCTGGAACGGCGCACCCTCGACGCCACCGGGGATGTGATCCAGTGTCACTGTCACGGAAAACTGCGACGTCGCAATAAGATCCACCGAAATGCCGCAAGCCTCGAACGGAGTGAAGACCTTGGCCAAGAAACCCGACGTACCACACATGTCGAAGGCCGTGATGCTGAGCGTCGTCATGTTCTGGCGCTTCACCACAGCAAGAATCTTCGGGCTACCATTTTCAGCCTTGTCCGCCTCGGTAGCGGGGCGAATGACAGTCTTCTCGCCGGTCGGGTCGTTGGTGTTACGGATCTCAAGCGGAACCTTACCCCACTGCGCTGGGATAATGCAGCGAGGGTGCAGCACCTTGGCGCCCATAGCAGCCAACTCCTGCGCCTCACGGTAGTCCAGACTCTTGACGAGACGGGCGTTAGGCACATAGCGCGGGTCGGTCGTAAACATGCCGTGCACGTCCGTCCAGACCTCGTACTTCTGGGCACCTAGCAGCGCCGCAAACAGCGATCCTGACGTGTCGCTGCCTCCACGCCCCAGTACACACGTCGCGCCCGTGCTCGTGCTAGCAATGAATCCCTGCGTAAGCACCACGCGCTTGCCATTCGCTGCATTCTCCGCCTGCTCGGGGTCCCGACGAGGGTTGACTTCCGCTTGCAGATACCGGTCCTCCTCGGACTTGGCACTGGTCGGGTCGCTCACCAGCAGATCTCTAGCATCCACTCTCTGCATGTCCGCCAGTCCGTTGTGGACCATGACACACCGACCCAAGTGGGTCGACAGCAGCTCTCCGAAGGCCAACACACGCGCCTGGATGCGAGGCGACGCCTCCTCCGTGAGCTTGATGCCCTCGAGCACCCGCACGAGGTTCTTGAGCTCCTCCAGCAGCGGGTGCAGCGTCTTGGGCAGCAGCGGGTCAATGGGCGCCGTGGAGAATGACGATCCGTCGTCGCCGTGACTCAGCACGCTGTCCAGCCACAGCTGCTGCCATCGGTCGTGCAGCTCCACGCTGCCCTCGACGCCCTCCAGCGCCGGCAGCAGACCCACCTCGTAGGCCAGCGAGAAGTGCTGCAGCGCGATGTTGGTGGCCAATTCGGTGTGGCTGCTGCCACGCTCACTGGCCAGTGCCAGCGCCCGCGTGAGTTTGTTGGTGACCTGAGACAGAGCCGAAATGGTGACCCACACGCGCGGAGCCAACGGAGACTCGAGGTGCGAACGGATCTGGTCGCAGATGCAGCGCCAGCGCGCGGCGGTCGACACGCTCGTGCCGCCGAACTTGAGCACCACCCACGGGGATGTTGAGGCCATTGATAATACTTATGCCACAAGCGATGAATCGGGGAATGACGCACTTGTATTGGGCCCCATCCAGTGAAAAACTGGTGGGAAACAAGTCGCGTGTTCTATTATGGGACGGTTTAAGTCGGACGTAACGCCTGCTTGGAAAGCTTGAATACACTTTTTAAGATTATAAATTGTTAAACGGGACACATTGAATCGGACGGTGGTTACAGACAGAATTTTCTCATGGCGTGTTGAAAATGCATCTAAACATCAGTTTACCTGGTAATTTATGGGCTGGGTTCACTTCGCTTTGTTGGTTGTAGACGTCGGGCGCCGAACCCCTTGCTTCGATGTATATTACATGATTGACACGGTTGGACCGGATTGCAGGGCTGTAGACGTGGGCAGACGATTCTTCGAGATGATCCACAGGTACAGCGCCGAAAACCGGCTGTGGAATCTGGAGATCGACTGCAGGAGCCCAATCGCAAAAATGGTTGACCATCCACACGATTTTCGTGGATACGGCATCTCAATCTTGCACTTCAAGTGGGGAGTTCCGGCTCGACTTGCATCCGCGTTGGCACTGTTTTCTACTGTTCGCGTTCGGAGAAGTGAAGTCTCGTCACGAGTTATCGTTGTGACGCGATGAACGTCCACAAGTTGGCATAGTACTCAGTAACGTGCCGGTAGTCTGGTGTCGAGAACAGCAACCGTGTCTGGGAAGAGTCTATCCTGCTATTATTCGGTGGGTTATGGATGTCTGTGCACACTTTTTTATATGGACACCCCGCTGGCGGTCACCACATGCCGCTGGTTCGACGGAGCACCCTCGAATGAGTTCTACTTGCGTGTATGCTATTTTTCTTCTTTGGGAGCGGGAAGTTGGTATCGGTCATCTCGGCTTGGACTGGTGGGAATAAAAAGATGAAAATGTCACGCAGGTTGGCTATGCTGCTGCGTCCGACTTGTAATGATCGCTGGTTCTCTTCTTTTCGTTGTTGCGCTTGCGTTTGCGAGTTTGTTTTGTTTGTTTGTGACTAGCGTTCATTGCAGCGGAACGGTTCATCACTCGAAGTGTGCAGTGGCTTCGAGGTTCTTCTGCTCTGCCACTTGCACGCCAAAGATGTCGAGCATGAGGAAGTCGCGCAACACGGGCAGGTTGCACATGCAACGGTCTTGCTGCAGCAGCAGCGTCTCCAGCGACCACTCGAGCTGGGCGCGGCGTTCCTCCAGAGCGTCAGTCTGTATCACGCGGAACCACGTCTTGGCCGGCAGCTCCCACTGGAAGTCGCCTGTATTTTCCGAGGCTGCAGCTTTGCTCTCTTCGTCCTCCTGTCTAGCGCAGCAGCGAGCAGCGAACCCGCTCGCAAGTTGCTTGTTGACCTCCGCAGCACACGCCACGAACTCGGAGAAGCGGCGTTCGAGTTGGAAAGTGTGACGCGGCTCGTCACATGTCGTCAGCTCCAGCGTGTAGGTGACGAAGCCCTTGTGGGTCTCCCGGAAGGCCGATACGTGCACTGTGAACGTCTTGCAGTCCGCCACTGCACGCGACTGCATCTTGCGCGAGCGACTGTACGTCGGCTCCTCGCCTCGAGGCAGGAAGACGGAGCAGAAGTCGGGCATCGTGGGGCGGCACACGAACACGAGGCCGTCCTCGAGCTCGTTCTCGCTCTGCGACGTGGCCTTGTCGCTGCTGCTGAAGTCGTCGCAGGACTTGGCGAGCTCAAGGTGCTGCGTGTGCTTGGCGTCCTCATCGCTGTCGCACTCGGGTGTGGGCGACGCATTGACGCGGTTGGCAGCGCGCACAGCGGCGCGTTTCCGGCGGCGAGCACGCTTGCCGGAGAGAATCGGACGCTTGTCGCTTGCCATGGGAGCGGAGAATGGGGGAGGTAAAGAAGTAGAGATGACGCCGACTCAACCACAAATTGAGAATGACGAAGGAACACTGACGTGTCGGGTGAATATGAAGTTGAAGCGGCATAGTGAAGCCAAGTGTAACAACCGAACGCCTCCGGATAAATGGATCTGATAATGTTCTCAGGGTCGGGGCTAGGGGCCAAAACCGCTAAAATCCGCCGCCCAATCGTGAGGCGCCGAAGTTGCGACGATGGCGACGCAGCACGACAACAGCTGCAGACTTACTGCAAGAAGGCGGTCGCACATGGCTACAAGTTGTGGCACAACACGATGGCGCGCATGGAAACCACTTGGGTGCGACAGCGCTGGATAAAGATGACTGTCCTTTTCAGTGAAAATTTTTCACACGGTATCTTGGTGACGGCGTTGGTCTCCCCTTTCCCCCGCAAAAAGATTCGCGGGGCAAATTCAAATTCAAACAGTCACTTCAACTGCAACAAGTCAGAATCGCTGCGGAATCTAAAAAACGGGGAGATTCATTCTATCCTACCACGTCGCATTTTATCCGCTTGGATTGGGAACACCTAGTACTTCAACTTGCGATCTCGTCTTCAGCCACGCCCGCTGAGGCCCCAAGGCGCCAGGGTCACGAGCTCCTCGCCCGCAGTGGGGTGGATCGCAATGCAGTGGTCAAAGTCGGCCTTGGTAGCGCCCATCTTCACCGCCACACCAAAGCCCTGCAAGATTTCGTCGGCAGCCATGCCGATCATGTGCAGACCCACGACCTTCTCCTCTTTGCCGGCACACACCAGCTTCATGGCTGTCTTGGGCTTGTCCTTCGTCTCGCCAGTCGCATCGTCCACCTCGTTAATCAGACCGTAGTACATGTTCACAAAGCGACTCGTGTACACCTTGATGTCGTCGCCGCCGTACTCGCGCTGAGCCTGCTCCTCGGTTAGGCCAATTGTGCCAATGGGAGGGTGGCTGAACACGACAGTCGGGATGTTCTCGTACGAGACCTTAGCGTCCTTCATACCGCCGAACAGACGGTCAGAGAGCCTCCTTCCTGCCGCAATAGCGACGGGGGTTAATGCAGGGGTGCCACACACGTCACCCACTGCAAGCACTTTGCTGTTAGACGTCTCTTGGAACTCGTTCACGTGAATGAAGCCATGCTCGTCCGTAGTGACGCCCGCCTTGTCAAGCTCGAGGTTAGATGTCAGGGGCACACGACCAGCAGCGTAGATCACAACATCATAACCGATGTACTCCGAACCGTCGGCCAGCACCAAGGTCTTGGTGCCATCAGCTGCCTGCTGCACACGAGCAACGTTGCTGTGAGGTCGCAGATGAACACCGTCCTTCGCCATGGCGTCTTCCAGTGTTGTTCGCACAATATCCTGCAGTCAAGGAAGCAATGGTAAGACACTCAATACTGCATTATACCATCAGACAAACTCCTCCCACGTACATCAAACGTGCGGAGCACACCCTCCTTGCGGCAGAAAATAGATGTATCCGAGCCCAGCGCATTGAGCACGCCAGCTAGCTCTACAGCGATGTACCCCGCGCCCACGACTGCCACCTTCTTCGGCAGCGTCTCCAGCTCGAAGAATCCGTCCGAGTCGATGCACAGCTCCTTGCCTGTCCATTGCCATTTTAAGTCAGCTAATCAGAGATTTTCTTCGCAAACAACTTTTTTCTCAGCAAGTGAGTACACACCCGGGATATCTGGGATCAGCGGTTTGCCTCCAACTGAAATCATCACATGCTTGGCCAGCACCTCCTTGCCGTCAACCTCCACATTCCCCTTCTCGTTGAACTTCGCCGATCCTCGGATTAAATCCACCTTGGAATTCGCCAAGTTCCTGCCACCATTTAAAATATCTCAACATCAGCTGCCAAAACACCTCTTTCACTATCTACTCTACCATAGCAACCTCTCCATCATGCTCCTCACCTTTCGTAAATTCCATTGAGACGCAGAACGTAGGCGTCGCGACGAGCCTTGAGCTTCGGCCAGTCAAAATGCGTCCGCTCGCCCAAATGACCCCCTGTCACCTCATCTTCGAAGCCATAATGCAGGAAATCATGGCGCATCTTGTGGCTCATGTCTGCGGCAATGAACATGAGCTTCTTGGGCACGCAACCCACGTTGACGCAGGTGCCGCCCAGTCGCGCCTGCTCGACGACTGCAACGCGCGTTCCTGGGTAGCTGGCGGCGCGGCGCGCACTAGCCATGCCCCCACTGCCGGCGCCGATGACCAGATAGTCGTACTCCGTCTGCAGGGCGCGGGAGGCGCTCAGAGCTCGCGCCAGGCGAGGAGCTTGCGAGGTCAGCTTCGTCCGGAACATCTTGAATTTGACTTGCGACTGAGGATTTTGGTGGTGTGACAAGTGCTTTTCAACCAATAAGGAGACAAGATTGTAGATTTACGAGATTTACGATCCAATGAGCGAGCATTTAGGTACGACAATTAATTTGTTGAAATAAATTAGAGACGTCGGGCTCTGCTACATGGGAGTCCTTCACATTCTCGTCTTGGACACATGACACTTCAAAACTCCCTCGCTCATTTACTTCTCGCGCGCAGGAACCTTGGACGGGCTACCATTTGGTGCAAGTTTCAAGGACCCCGATCGTCGAGCACCCACCAGCGGCGAAGTTGAAGGCGCTGCAGGTGGTAGGGACGACCCCTTGGCCTGGAACGTAGCCTGCTGTGCTTGGAAGGCACCGAATCCAGCCACCGAGAAGTTCAGCAGGTACGGAGGGAGTTGGGACGCTCCGTCGGGTAAGCTGCCACCGGCAGTCGAGTTGGCCCAGTTGTACGCCTGCATGTGAAGGTGAAGTTCCCGCTCCATCTCACCCAGCACGACGGTGCGGGCTTCTGAGCGGAGGTCGTCCAGGCTACGCAATCGCGTCTTCTTCTGCATGTGCTGCAGCAAGTCTTGACCGGCAGCAGCAGTCACTCGCTTCTCAACCCGGGCTTTTACCTCCGCCCGGAACGGAGCGGACGTCTGCTCCAAATACAATGAAAGAGAGTACCCGAAGTGGGGCGGCAACGCGCCGATAAGCCCCATCGGGTTCGACGCCGTCGGAAGGGGGTTTGGCTGGATAGGCACATGCTTCGAGGTTCCAGAACCACTTGTTGGGCGTCTGGATGATGAACGATATACTGGCGAACCCCCCAAACCAGGGCTCATCGGCATCGGCACAAGCGGTGGTGTGCCCATACGGGGGGAAGGCGAAGTCGACACAAACGACGACGGCGTGTTGTTCGGAGTTTGGCCACTGGAGCGCCCCCCACCATTGCCATTGCTAAGCGCTTGATGAGAATAGTCGATCTCCAGCAGGTTCCAACACACAGAACATGAACGTCCGTGCATGCTACCCTTGCTGTTGCATGAACCGTAGTGGAGAAGCATTGCCTTCGCATCGTTGCAAGGCTGTTTGCACTTGCCCACCACCAGCTCGCAACCCAGGCAATGGTTCAGAACACGGCGCATGACGCTACAGCCCGCAATCTCACACCCACTTTCACATTGCGCGGCGTGCAGCAACAACCACAGGGACCCTGCCGTCTCAGGTGCCTTCGCTGGAAAAAACAGCGGCGACTGCATCAAGTAGTTGCGCTCGTAAGACGACAACGAAGATCCAGCATCAGAGTTCTGCACGGAATGCACCAGAATTTGGTGGAGGCGCGTGCGCATTGGGACGCAACCGGAGGGAGGCATCCCCGCTGGGGGCGCCGAGGAAGATGAATCCAAGGAGAGCGATCGCGGGACATGGCTTTTCTTGTGGCTTCCAGCGTGCAAAGGGGGACTGGCCGTCGTCATCTTCGCTCCAGTTGAAGGCGTACCGCTTTGCTCTTTCGTCTCAATCGGCATTGGTATTTGGGTAGGTCGTTGAGGTGGTTGTTCTGGCGAGGGTTGGGCATCAACAGAC
This sequence comes from Phytophthora podocarpi, assembly GCA_001314375.1. Taxonomy (NCBI): domain Eukaryota; phylum Oomycota; class Peronosporomycetes; order Peronosporales; family Peronosporaceae; genus Phytophthora; species Phytophthora podocarpi. The sequence goes on along the minus strand of LGSN01000645.1, from coordinate 9,560 downwards.
TCCGCTGCGCCGGGCGACTCGAAGTCACGAATAGCGTCGAAAAGATTTGCGCGCTCGTTATCCGACAACAACATGTCCAGCTCCGACACAGGTTCAACTTCCGCCGAAGAAGAAACCGAATTATCACCACCAGCGTCGCTGAGTGACTGCATAGAAGCTTGCTGTTGCTGCTGGTGCCGCTTCTGGTGCGCTTGTTGCATGTAATTTCCACCGATGGAGCTCGGCGCAGATCCGTAAGCAACCGGGGGCCAGTTCGGGTCATTCGATTGCATCGAGGACGAGAAATTGTAATATTCGATCATGTCGCTGTCCGGCGGTCTGTTGTCCAATAGTTACCACGGAATTAGTAAACTTCGCATCCATATCAAGAGATCAACACACGATGCAAGCGTACTCCTGCAGAAGCTGGTCGGGAGTGGGGTTCGACGAGCTCAATGCGCCGCCAAAGGTCGCATTCGGGTCCAAGTTGAATGGCTCTATGGGAGTCGTGGAGTCGAACGACTTGTGGCGCTGCAGCTTCATCCAGCGCTCGGCTCCTTTCTTCCGCTTGCTATTAGCTGCATCCGTCACAACAACACAAAGCAACATAGAACAATACTTCCCCCGTTAGCCCCCACAACACCAATACACCATACGAACGGAACAGGACACCGCACCATTCATGCGGTTGTAGTCGGACTCCATACTGGACAAGCTGGTGAACGACTGAGAGCCGTGGAAACCGCGCCGTCCTCCTGCCATATGCTGCTGCTGCGCCAAGTCCATGGGTTGCCCCATCACTTGCTGGTGGGGGAACTGGCGCTGCGACGTGTTCTGGTACTCCTGCTGGAACTGCAGCAGCATGTCGAAGGTTTTGTCCCCAGCGAACGACGTGTCCCCCACGGGGCTCATTGCATCCACGAGCGATTCCTGCGACCCGAAGGGGAAGGGCATGAGGCCGTTGCCGCCCGCCGCCCCGCCCATGAGGTCGTCGGCGTCGTCCAGCCCCGAGAACGACGGACAGGACGCCGAGTACGTGAGTCCCGCTTGGCCTGCGCCCTGGCTGGCGTTCAGGAAGTTGCTGGCGCCGTGTTGCGCGCGCTCGTCGCCGCCGTCCGAAGGGTAGAAGTTGGCGGACTCGAGCAGCTCGGCGTCGGGCCACTCACCGTTGCCGTTTCCGTTGCGGAACTGCGGCTCTTCTGGCCAGGCCATCATGGTGGGCGGAGGCTTGGTGGGATGCAGAAGTCAGCGAGCGAGCGGGACGATGAACTCACACGCTCTGCTGGCGCTTGCTGCTTCGTGATGAGTTTCTGAAGTGAGGGCAATGGCAGGTGAAGAGAGAGAGGGCGATTTGTTAGAAAAGGAATCAAGGCGAGAGACCTGGCCGCGACGAGCTCATTTGGGCAGCGACGGGACGAGATTCCCATCCGGGGACCCATTTTTCTAGCTACGCGTAGAAAGAGATCTATGGTTGACTCCTTTTTGTGACTCCTTTTTTTTTAAAGCAGCAGCGGTTAGCGACCGCTGTTTTGCGTCGGAGTCCTTTGCATCTTGGCTTCGTAGGCTTACACTTATCACGCACAACTTTATTGAGCGCGAACCCTCTTTCGTTTTGATGGATTCAACCAAACAGCAGCTTGACTCGGTAGTCGACCGCCTGGTCAACAAGCTCAACGAGCGGGAGTACGATAAATGAAAAAAATAAATGAATGAAAGCTGCGAGCAATACCTTCATCGTTGCAGTGAGTACCTGTAGATCGGGGCGTGGAACTTCCGCGCTGTTGATAGTGCCCACACCGGAAAACTGCTGCAAGGTCTGCCCAAATGCGCTTTTATGGCATTTTATTATTGGGCACATCGAAGTTACTGATAAATTTCAGAATCAGATCTCACAGGGGGCATCTCGATATAATCGCTGTTTGAACGACTGCTTCAAAGTATAAAGGCCACAGGTGCATACGCTGTAAAAGTGGCTTCACTCGCTTCAGTTTTCCGCCGGCGCACTCCAAGCAGCGCGAACAAGCTTCGTACATGTAACGCTTCCAGCCAAGTCATGCACGGGGCTCGAGTCGACCCGACCAGTTCTGCCTTGGTGCCTAGCTCGTCGATAGGCAGCGCGGAGCTTTCTCACGAGTGCCACCGTGGTGATGGGGAGGGCCGTGTAAAACAGCCACGAGGGAGCGGTCTTACAAAAACCAAGTGCAGTTCCGCAACCAGATGCCATCGGAGACCGTCGCTATCAGTGAGGTCAGACCCTGACTGCCTCGCAATCGCTGTAGGTCGCTGCCGCCACCGCATCCGCTACTTCACCTCGAGAGCGCCATTAATTCGCGCTACCGATCTCCGTTGTAGCCATTACCGGCAGTAATGCGCTCGGGCTGGTCTCTCAACCCGCGCGTTTCTGGTGATGCAGCGGCCCAGTTCCAGTCCTCGAACTGACAGCTGCAGCTCCTGGAACATCACTTGACACTGATGCAAAGGATCATCAAGGTGTTTTGGCCAACCGACTCGAGAATAGTTAACCTCCAGGCTGGCTAGCTCCAGGCTGGAGCCTCGCGCTATGCTCTTGGACCGCTGAGCTGCTCGCGTGCGAACTGATCGATCAGAATGCCTTCAGATGGGTACCCTGAACTTCACTTTTGAACTAAGAACGCGTAATCGTACGTGCCCGTCAATTTGAGTAAGGGGGGGCCTGTCATGCATCCGTTGCTGGTCAAATGTGGATACATGTATTGTATACCGTATGTACACGGCTAATCCTATTTGATAAATACGTTCGTACAGTCACGCCAACTGACCGGGCGCGGCCTCCGTCCGCCTGCCGCTGCTGGGGGAGCTGGAGGAGAGCAGGTAGATGCTGCGCATAAGCTCGAGCTCGTTGTCTTCATCGCCGCGCAACATGACCTCCTCGCCTGCGAGCTGCAGCTGGCGACGACGCCGGTAGATCACTACCACCACGCCTACAATCACCACCGCCCCGAGTATGCTCGCTACCACAATTAGTGCAACTTCGTAGCGATCTTGGGAGCTTTCTAACGTCGAGATACGGTGACTTAACTCGTCCAGAGTCGAGCCAGAGGACGCCGAGTTATCAGAACTGCCGCTGTCGGTCAAGACGCCGGCACTGCCTCTGCTACTGCCACTTCTGCTGCTGCTGTTGTTGGCGACCACGAGAACACCATCGTACGCGTCTTCCACGCCAAGCACCAACAGGCTTGAAGTATTGGAGACGGCGAGACTTGGCGTTGGCAACGCGGCCATACACGACGCGTCGTACGCACTCAAATTACCGCTGCTGCGCACATAGGACGCCAGCACTCGGCGAGCGCACGCGGTGCCGTTCGACATAAGAGCTGTCTGGACTACACCGTGCGTGCCGTAGGGGGCCACAAGCAGCGCTTTGTTCTCTGTTTGAAACGCGTCGAATAGTGCTGCTGCGTATTTGGGAGGCGATAAAGCATCCAGTCCTCCGCTGAGCAAAAGCACACTGGTTCCAGACGAAATTGCGGCCGCGCTGGAGTTCGTCGACCTGGCTGTATATGATAGTGTTGTCCCGACCGACAAAGAACTCAACACTGATACTGAGTTGTTCACGCACGCCTCAGAGGTGTCACCGGTGAACAAGCAATAAGCCTGCAGCTGGGTGTACACCCTACCACAGCTGATCGTTTCGTCAGTGAACCGCTCTGTGAGCAATGCTTGGTCGAGTGAAGGTGCTTCCCACAGCTCACTGAAGGCCTGAATAGCATAAAGCAGTTCCGGGGTGTTCGCAGCGGCGTCAACCTCGAAAGTCGAGTTGACAAACTGCGTGAGCAGCCCAAGGTCTTCGGAACCGCAGCGGTGAAAGCGGTACGCCACTACAGGGATGAACGGCCACAGCATCATGTCCTTCATCATCAGTCCAAGTAATTGGCGCAGCATATACGATGGCGGCGTAATAGTAGTTGTAGCGGAATTGCTGCTTCCGCTTGTATCGACATCCATGAGGATCATAGCGCACATGGAGGTAGTGTCTGCATCGAGACGAGAGTACACTTCTATAAGTGTGGTATTGAGAGTCGTGATCGAGCTCACGTCGGAGAACATTTTGGAGCAATCTGCATCAACCTGGCACGATGCTAGGAAGTCTGCGGCGACCTTTCCAAAGTCTTCGTCACTTTTGGATATTTGGTATGAAATCGCCTCTGTTCCCGGCGGTAGTGAGACTGAGTCCGTCTCCTCTTCGGGGCCCCCCAGCGCTCCGTCGAAAACGTAGCCGACGACCTGCGTGACACCCCGTTGCATGAGCTGCTGGGCTACGAGTGTGCCGTAGCCAAGGGCGTAGACGACAGCCTGAGAATCCGGCTGAAACTGGGTGATGACCTCTTCGACGTCTTGAGAAGCGCTGGCTAGCGAAAAGGCACTGAGGTTAGTGTATCCCAGTTCCTGCAGTCGGCTAGCACAGGCCTGGACGTCGCTGAAATCAAGGACTCCGTCGTTTCGTGCAAAAATGGCAGTCTGCAATGGAGACCCGTCGTCGGATGTATTGCACGTAAGAGCTGTGCTATTCCCGCTGCCACGCAAGTCGAGCGTGTAGATGTCCACATCACCGCGCAGCTCTTCGTACAGCAGCGTCATCTGCAACTCCACGTCCTCATGAGTCTGTAGATCGGGTCGATCGGGGAGGTACCACACGGTTCGCGCACTAATACTACTGTCGTTTGCTCCGATCCGCTTGAATGACACGGCAATGGTGGCGTTATCGTCTTCGGCATCGCACACACCCTCGTAGCACAGCGGCATCGTCACCGTTGCGCACTGCGCCGAGAGGTTGTAGGCATTGGCGACGACGTTGTCCAGCGTGCAGGTGGTCCATTGCATCACCGGTTCGTTAGAGCCACCGGGCAAATCCGATGAGTTAGCATCGCTGTTTGCATTCGCGAGGTCTTGCACGAGTAGCACCACCAAAGCAATGAGTAGGGCCGCAGGTGGGACCAACGGCGAGTACCGACGCAAGACGCTGCGGGTGCGACCGGGCCATGGCATCGGCCCCGGCTGAACTTGCTGGTGTCGTCTTCTCCAGTTCGCGAGCTCCTCGGACGAAACGGAGAGCTCGATCACCTGATCCGCTGTCGGTGGTGGGTCTGCGCTCGATGGCTGGGGCAGCAGGGTGCGGCTGTTGGCGGAACTTGAGTCGCTCTTGTGCTCGCTGGAAGAGAAGGAGGAGGGCAAGGAGGAGAGACCTGCACTGGCGCCGCTGAGCATGGCATGGGACTCGGGGATTATGACGCACAGAGCAGGTTGACAATTGAATTGAGGACAGACTGCCGCGGCGGGGACGGGGTCAAGCAGATGTGTAGTGTCGGCATAGGGGAGAGCAGCATGTGGGGACTCGTTTCTGCTACAAATGGCCGCTTTCGAACCTCGTTTCTGGGGGAACTGCTCGAAGCGCATGAGAGTTCAGCAAACAACATCAACTTTTTTGGAAACACCGCAAGCGGCGGCGGCGGGCGAGTTCGCCTAGCGCTGCCCCACGCGCGACTCGAGTGAGTACATGAAGGTCCGCGGCGCAGATCGTCCAGTGCAAACCATTGATGCTGAACTGTCGCCAGCGATGATTTCTGCGTGTCTCCAGTGTACATGTATAATTTCTCCACAAGTCTGGACCGTGGTGTAACACCTCCGCAGCGGAGCTCGGTGCCCATGCCTTGAGCGGAATAGCTCCGGCCCACATTGACATGGATGGCTTCACTGAACTACTGTGCCACTATGGGCATTTCTTGACTCGTGCTGTAGACGGCAATGGTCACCATCCGGTGTCGCCGGAGCCATCCTTATGGCCGATTTTCTCATGATGTCGATGGCGAAGCTGCCCCTGCACCGACGGGAGGTTGGGTCATTGTAGCCAGCGACACGAAAAGCTCTGTGCACACAATGCAGACGAGCTTTGCAGTTGCAGGTCAACTTGACTCAAGTGCTCGGTCCGCCCTCCTCTGACTTGGAAACTTTGCCAAGGGATCCCGTGCCCACAAGCGCGGCACAAATCTAAGGCTGGCCGGAGAAAAATCCACCACACAATTACCAGATCTCGGCCCACGTAGCGTGCGTTGGGAATGAAGGGGCTGCAGTGTAATGTTCAGCTGTTCCTGGAGACCATCGGGCTAAAAACACTAAACCCCTCGTGCAAGCTGGGGTGAAGCCAACAGACTGTCGACAAGGCTGTCACCCCAGACGGCTGCGATCGCCACAAGAAAGTTGCATGACGCCAATGTCAACGTTCAGGTTGAACACGGCATGTTGTTGCAGGCATATTCCGCTACGTAGTCTTCTGCGATCCAAGCGTTTCAGCGTGCATGGAGCGTGTATCGCACGCCGCAAATTTGCCAGTCGTCACTCGTGGTTCGAGGAAAGACTCGTTGTGTGATGTTGCGCACAATTTATGAACGCGCCCCTAGGCTGCAGACGAAAGGAGGAGGAAGATCCGACGCCCCCAATCTGCCGTCCTGAGGTGGAATTTGGCTGTACATGTGGCACGGAAAGAGATGCAGTCTACGAAGCCAATCTATGCAGGAATATGGCCCGTGGGCAGCCCAGCAGCCCATTACATGTACAGTACATGTATCACTCCATGGTTGAAATCTTGAAATCCAAGGGTCATTTCAAAAATATGATCATAGCCAGTGCGAAAAGATTTCTGGAGCGTCGTGGGCCAATCAGCGATGCGCGAATAGGGCACGATGTTGAAGTGAAACCGCCACTGATACTCTGGCCAAGTATGTTGCCGAGTCTAAATTTGCAAAACAAAAACACTGTCCCAGAAAAGATTTCTTCGATTTTTCTTCCTCGCTCTCTCCTGCACTCAGCGCGACCGATGGACGCCTGCCATTCCCCTCGTCCACTGCTACGCGCAAGATAGCTAGCTAGTAAGAGATCTTTGTCGGCGACTGCGACACCACATGGCGGCCGAGATGGAGCAGCAGCGCGCGCCGGAGCTGGCAATGGAGAGCAGCCCGCTCGTGTCTTCGACGGCCAAAGCCATGGCCAGCATGGAGGAGAGCAAACCCGTCGCACCCGTGGACGTCTCAGTCAGCTCAAGGTCAGGCCTGACGTGGCCGGACCTAAGTCTCCAGCCTCTCAAGACCAAGCCCACGACGCCGGGAGGCTCCAGTCTCAAGGTGGAGACGGTACCCACCGTTGTCCAGACCAGTAGCATGGACGAATCGCTCGAAGAGTCGGTGTTGCCCAAGCCCAGCGACGGCCTCCCCGTGCCCAACATGAGCTGCGACTCCGTGTCGCCCGTGTCTCCCACCGTCATGAAAGATCTGCAGTTCGACTCCAGATTCATATCGGACGCCTGGTCCTACGAAGCACCGCAGAACATGTACGCGCTGTTGACACAGCCCACAAACCAACTGGATCCGTTGGCCGGGGGAGCGGGTCTCGTGACCCCTTACATGCAGCTGCAAGCTCAGCATCATCTTCAACTCCAGCAGCAACAACAATTAGAGCATCAGCTGGAGCATGGCCTACCGCTGCAAATGTCCCCCATTCACGGCTCTGGTCTGTCGTCCCTGTACATGTCTGGAGCTCCGCTGACGATGAGCCCCCATCAGATGATGATGCAGCAGCTTCCAAACGGATCCGGGGTGAATCCGGTCTTTCCTACGACGCCCACGGCGGTAAGCCTCAGCGACATTATGATTTCAGGAGACCCGAGCATGTTCCTAGCCCCATGTGGCAGCCCGACCAACCTGATCAAACAGCACATGATGCCACCCATGCCTCATAGTGGAGGGGTGATCAACGTGAAGGATCTGACGCTCAACGAGTTACGTCCGCACTTCAACAAGCCCATGGCTGTGGTGGCCAAGGAATTGGGTGTATGTATCACGCTGATGAAGAAGATCTGTCGTCGCAATGGACTCGTGCGTTGGCCGCACCGACGTATTCGCAGTCTTGTAAATCGCATTACGTCGCTGCAAGTGCTAGCCACTAACGCTGCAGGTGCTGAACGCAAGCGCTTCCAAGGACAGATTGCCGGTCTGCGTGAGGAACTATCAGCTGTAATTCAGAACCCGAACGAGAAGAGCCGCAAGGCTCAGACCGATATCACCAAGATCCCCATCAAGGCAGAGGAGTTGCTGCCCCAAGAGGTCAAGGACGAGTTTCCTGTTGCTCAGATCACGGACGAGATGGTAGGCCCAGCAGAAATGTCCGTTCACGACAACATTGACAGCCATGAAAATGAGGTCAGCAGCGCCAAAAAGGGCAAGAAGAAGAAGAAATCCAACGTCACGATTAAAACGGAAGGGGCCGGTGTAGTGGGAGGAGTGGCTGTTGAAAAGATGAAAGCAGGCGAGGGACCCCGAACGAAGAAGCGCAAGCCGTCGTTCGGCCTCCATGCGCACCAACCGCCGCCTATCAAGATACCGCGACATGATGAATTGCCTTCCATGAGCCGCCTACGCAGTCATAGCGTGCCTGAGAGACAGTTGCGCGGAGATCGACGATACGGACGGGGGCGGAGTACAGCTACCGGCATCAGCGCTACATGTGTGCGGCCATCCACCACGACCCATCGCAATGGTAGGCGCGGCTCCATTTCGTCAATTTTGAACGACATCCCCGAGTGAGGGGATGTCGTTCAAACACTGGCGAGCCAGAGGTGCCTCCTACCAACCAGCCTCTGATGCTCCTTGCAAAATTCGCGCAAGTCGAGCCTGCAAGGATCTCGAGCTAGTACCTGTAAGTGACTGAAGATACACATACCCAACCAAGAGCAGGCGAGAGCCTCATACCGTTTTATAGTTGATCAATAAATACACATGATTCCTGCATCGACCTGAGCAACAAGCTGAAGTCCCCATCAGGTTTAAGATTAGTCATCACAAAGTGTTGATACATTAGCAAGGCTTGTCTAAGCAGAAGGTTGAGAGGATGTGTCAAAACGTCAGAAAGTGTAAATACTGGTAGACTCATCGATTGCGTTGCACAAATTTCCTTACACTTATGGTTCGCACCACTCGCAGTGTATCCAGGTGCACGACATTGCTTCCATCACTCCATGTAAGTTACCAGACGTAAGATCGGAATCACATGGGCCACAGCACTATAAAAACATGACGGGATACAGTTGGTAAATATGCGCTCCGTAGTAAAGGAATCCCGTCAGCAACAGGGCCTCGATAATCGATGGACCACAATCGGATTGTGGTCTATCGCTTACCTCAATACATGACGTAGGCGATATTGCCGTAGTCGCGAAACAGTCTAGGTCGTCAAAACCTCCCAGCAAGTCTTCACCATTGGTTGCCTGAGCCAACTTCGGCCCATCGAGACTACCTTTGTCGTGACCACGCGGCGACACTCTGTCAAGCACGAGAATCGCTAACGCTCGTCAGGTACTGAAAAAGCTGTCAGATCCCAACCTAATTTCATGGTGTCTGGCACTATTATGGTTGGCCTGCTTACCAAATTGCATGAGTTTCGGAAAAAGATCGATCGGCATGTTTTGGGCAGCTTCTGGGACACCTGTCATGTCCGCGAAGGTGTTGAGGATGTCGTACTACGACTCGTAGTGCTCGACGGCATCGTCGATCATG
>LGSN01000644.1:0-22170 GCA_001314375.1 Phytophthora podocarpi | reverse complement strand
TATTGTTTGGCTCAATATTTCCCTATGTATTACTGACCTTTTCTCTATCTGCGTATGCGGACTATTCTATTTTCGGAGCCCTGGTGAGACCAGCTGGCCCCACATCATCCTGGTGTTGTTTGTCACTCCGCTTTCGTGTTTAGTCATTACAGTGCTCAGCGATGTTTTACCCCTCGATAACCCGTCCGAAGGTATCAAGGCCAACGAAATGTTCCAAGTGCGCCAATACTACAGCTACGTGGTCATGACTTTTCTCGCCATACAACAGTTTCGCACCAGTGTGCGAGCGCTTCCGTACCCGAATTGGCAGCGGCCAGGAACACTGTCATCGTGGCTGCGTTGACAATAGTAGTTCTCTACGGATTCGCATTATGGATTGGTTTTCCCGTTCCGTTCTCAATTGTCATTGCAATGCCCGCGTGGGTGGTTATCCTGTCCGTGTTCATGGAAATTGAATGGCTAAAACCGATTCAACAGACCCCTGGGGCAGGTATGATGGTGATCAACACGATTAAATTGTGGCTATGCGAGGTGCTGCTGGTCGTGACGTACCCACTGTATTCTACGTGTTCACGACGTTGTCCAAGACGGGGCAAATGTTCTTCGCATCGCTGCTGCCAGTGATCAAGCTCATCATGAGAAATATCTTCACGCTTACGGTGGTTCACTTTAGTGACGAGATGCCCGAGATTGTCGTGTTCAACTCGGAGGTTTTCAAGCCTTATTCTGTATGCAGAATTCTCCATCGTTCGGAACGACTCCCATGGTGACATCAGCGCTTCTGATCCAGTTAACAATGTCATTAAGAGATGTGAACGGTGCCGTTCGTCGAATGGATTGGATTGGACGACAACTAGCTCACGAAGACGCCTACAGCGATCCTGCCAAGGGAATACCAAAATCCAGTATTGGCGCACATGTAATGACCTGTTTGGAACGAGCGGAGACGATGTTACTTGATCAACAAGAGTTCTTCAAGAGCAAAAAGTCAACACCATACCGTTGCATGCTTCAATCACCCGCCGGGATAAGTTACCTCAATTTGACGAAACAACGGATTGAGAGGATTTGGTCAAGACAAATTCAGCGGAAACAGGCTGCGACTTTGAAGAGCGTGGAACCATCAAACCGTTTGCAGGAGCACGGCTTCAATCAGCACCGCAGAATATGGAGAAACATACTGCTCGTGACCCCAAGGAGAGCACTGTTACCTCACTTCAATATGTTTTAGAGGTGCGACATCTTCTCTACCTGACCGAATTCCTCGTTCTCATCAACTACGTCAGTGTATTCATCCTGCTTATCTTCTGTAAGTATTTCGTGTATTCTGCTCCTTACTTGTTGGTGATATCTATTCTCACAGTGGAATATATACAGCAATCTACATGGGTCTCATGTACAAACTACCCAACCGCGTCTACTACGCTCAACTTGCTGACCTCGCGGAGGAGGAACTGAACCAAGCGCTGAAAAACGTCATGTTTAATTGCGCGCTCAAGGTCGTAGCATTGATTCTGTTATGCTCTCTGCTCCAGTACCGCCTTCGGTTCTCAGCCATCCGTCAACTAGCGTTCGTCTTGGAGAAGCAGCGGCCTGGTGTGCAAACAAAAATCTGTTTCTGGGTATTTTACAACGTACAGGCGTCATTACAACACCATGGTACATATTATCTGTGCTAGCCTGTGATGCGTGCGCTGAGGTCTCACACTTCTTACCTTGGTATTCGCCAGGTTTCGACTATACTTCCAAGTTTGCGTGGCTAAATGGAGAGTCAATGGCTATAACGCAAGACACGCGAAGCTGCTTCATAAATTTGTGGCCGATAGGGTTACTACCGCTGTTTGCTCTATCTACACCCAGCTTTGAGCTTTTCCCATGAAATCATTCTCGAGATTTGATCAATCTTCTTCTTCTTCTTCATCTTCTTTTACATTTGCGATTCAAATGTCAGTAAGAGAAACGACAAATAAAATCTTTTGAGCTTATCAACTTCAATATTCCGAAGAATGAGTCATTTCTCTGGCAGAGTGTACTCGCTAGACGAGGTGATCGCGGTCATGCTTCTAATTCAAGTGCCGCGCTTGGCCTTGACAGTACTTGTCGTTCATGGTGATCCACCTCCGTTTACAATGACCGACTACCTGAAAATTAGTGCGACCGGTTTTCCTATGTAGTCCAATTTTGTTATTCGTTGGTGACCTACACCGCTGCTTAAGTTCGTTCCTCTGCCATCCATTGCTCATGGTCATTTGTGATGTTTTCACACTGGGAAACAAGCTGCGTAGCTGCTGGTTTGACTATCAAATTTTCTGTTTCTGGTACCGTTTGCGAAGTATGCGAGAGACTAACCATTTTGTATGCCACTTGGTAAAGATGTACCCACCTAAATGATACTAACATGGCAGCTTACAAAATGTAAAGGTTTTATCGGTTCTACTAGATTTAGGTTGACAAACTTGTTTCAAATGTGTAGCTCTAGCTGTCTGCCTCCAACGATGTGTAACCCATCAAGCTTGTGGGGTGATGGAGCCTGTTAAATTCCTCCTTGTTACTGGTAGTTATCCTTCTCATCATCAATTACCGATAATTGTTGGTACTGGGTCTTCAAGGTGGTAGGTATATGTATCTATCTGTTCTTCCGATTGCAGGATATGCGCTTGGATTTTAGTAGTTAGGCCCATAATACTGATGTGGGCCAGCTATTGCAGGTGACGGTAGCAGAACACGTTAACATCAAAGTCCAGACCAATAGATTTGTTCTTCTTCCGGATACAAGTCCTGGGCGTCATCAACGGCCTGTCGAGACTGTAAGAATACGAGGTAGTTCGCTCAGCACCATACAAGGGATGGATCTTAGGGCATTGACATTCCAGCAGTCCCACGCTAAGGTCACGTAGGGCGCTACATCCGTACGCGTCGCTCAGTTCTTCACTTGGCGGTTTGTCATTCTTCAATTTGCCTCACCCAGCTCAAGCCGCACTCCAGCCGACAAGTACAACAACAACAATTATGGCCAAGTTCGCCTTCTTCGCTACCCTCCTTGTGGCCATCTGCGCCACTCTACCAGCTCAAGCTCAAGCTGCCTCAGAAGATCTCACTCCGTTCGAGCCGGCCGAAGGGAGCGGTTTTGTGAACGCCACCCTGGAGGAGAGATGCTGCCTCTAAACTATCAGGACGACATGGAAATGTCGCTCTGATGGCACCTCTGAACCTCTTCTTTTCTTTTAACCATGAGCCATGAAATCATTCTGGAGATTTGATCAATCTTCTTCTTCTACTCCCTTCATCTTCTTCTTCTGCTACATTTGCGATTCAAATGTCAGTAAGAATTTAGCGAACTACGAACGAATCGACAAATAAAATCTTCTGAGCTTACTAAACAAGTCGAGCGACAATATTTTGAAGCACGAGTACTTGCTTGCTCTCGCGGAGTGTACGCGCGAGACGAGTTGGGTGCGTGCGAGTGATTACGGTTGTGCTTTTAACTCAAGTGCCGCGCTTGGTCTTGACAGTACTTGTCGTTCATGGTGATCCACCTCCGTTTACAATGACCGACTACCTGAAAATTAGTGCGACCGGTTTTCCTATGTAGTCCAATTTTGTTATTCGTTGGTGACCTCCACCGCCGCTGAAGTCCGTTCGTCCACCATCCATTGCTCATGGTCATTTGTGATGTTTTCACACCGGAAAACAAGCTACGTAGCTGCTTCTGGTAGGAGCCAACCATTTTGTATCCCACTCCCACCCAAAGATACTGATATCGCAGCGTACACTTGTAAGGGTAGCATAGATTCTATTAGATTTAGGTTGTCGTCGTTGTTTTATCATGAGCTGTCTACGTCCAACGATATGTAACCCATCAAGCTGGTGGCGCAATGGAGCATGTTAAATCCCGTGTTATTGATAGTTGCCCTTCTCCTCAGCGATAAGTCCACGCAGAATTTTTGGTACTGGGTCTTCAAGGTGGTAGATATAACATATTATGTATTCTGTTCTCCAGATTCGAGGAAATTCGCTTGGGTTTTAGTAGTTAGGTTCACTCAAAGGTAATACTTCTGAAGTACTAGAACAATCACAGCTGTCATTAGCAGAACACGCTACCACCAAAGTACAGATATACTCTTGTTTTCCGGATGCATGTCCTGGGCGTCATCAACGGCCTGTCGAGACTGTAAGAATACGAGGTAGTTCGCTCAGCACCATACAAGGGATGGATCTTAGGGCATTGACATTCCAGCAGTCCCACGCTAAGGTCACGTAGGGCGCTACATCCGTACGCGTCGCTCAGTTCTTCACTTGGCGGTTTGTCATTCTTCAATTTGCCTCACCCAGCTCAAGCCGCACTCCAGCCGACAAGTACAACAACAACAATTATGGCCAAGTTCGCCTTCTTCGCTGCTCTTCTTCTCATCATCGGAACTATCCAAGCGGCGGACATCGACATTGGCGAACTACCACCATTTGCTCTGACCGAAGGGAGTGGCCAGGTCAACACGACGCTGGAAGAGCGTTGCTGCCTCTAAGGCTGCTTCACTACAGGGTGGCAATGGAATAAAGGGGGTGAACATCCTGGTAGTTTGTTTTTCATTTCCTAACACCTGACAACGCAACGAGTTTCAGAAAATTCATCATTTTAACATGAAATTTTCATTGGATGGATAAACGAGGAAACCGTAAAATGGTACTTCAGTATTCCTTTCACATGACCAAAACCTCACCCAAAGCACAGACGTCACAAATAGTCGGCTATCTTATTTAACAAAATGCATACGCGAACGTCCCCCAAGCAGTTTTTTTGCTGGTCAGACGGAAAGAGGGTCACACGCGTTTGAAGCTATTATTTCTTCTGTAACTGAGTCTTGCACTTCATTTTAAGAACTTCAAAGTGACGGGCTATTTATTACTAATCTTGTCGCATCTCACAGGAAACGTATTGTTGTACCTCATCTCTGGGGACTCCAGACCATTCGTCATGCCCAGCGTGCGCCAGAAGATAGTCAAGATCTGGGAGTCTACTCAAGTGGAATTGAATGGAAGCTACTCCTCGGAACGAGTCAGTGATCTCGCTCAATACACGCGTGAGACAAGCTGGACCCACAGTATTGCCGTGATTTCTCTGACCCCACTACCATGCTTGCTGGTGACTGTTACTATTGATGCCTTGGCACTTGCCGACCCATCCGACGGATTAAATGCGAACAAGGCGTTTTAGATTCGTGAATATTACACGTTCCTTGTGATTACTTTCCTCGCTACTGAACAGTTCCGGTATAGCGTGCCAATACTCCCATATCCCCTCAAGCGTGCTATCGTGAATACTGTCATAGTGGCAGCACTCAGTGTTGGTCTGGTGTATGGTCTTGCGCTACTTATGGGTTCCCTCTACCCTTCTCGATTTTGATTGTGACGCCTCCTTGGCTATCGTTGATCGCGTTTTCCCTGGCTATTGAATGGACCAAAAAGATTCGAGAGACTCCAGGCTCCGGAACGATACTTATCAATGTCATAAAACTTTGGATCTGCCAAGTGCTGATGGTATTCATCTACCCTCCGTACTATTTTATCTTTACGACGCTTTCTCCAAACGGCCAGACTGCATTCTCGATGCTACTACCAGTGATCAAACTGGTTATGAGGAACATCTTCGGCCGGACTGTCGTTCACCTTAGTGACGAGGTACCCGAGGTGATCACCTTCAACATCGAGCTTTACAATGCACTTTTCATTTCGTACTGCATGCAGAACTCGTCATCGTTCGGAACCACCTTGACGGTGACAGCAGCACTACTTGTGCAACTCACGATGTCTCTCCGAGACGTTTATGAAGCTACTCGAAGAATGGAACAGGTAGAACGACAGCTTGGTGAAGAGCACCAGCATGGAGACCCCCAGTATTTCACGTTAAAGTCGAGTATTGGCGCCCAAAAGTTAAGCGCGTTACAGCACGCAGATACATTACTGCATGGTGGTTCGATACAGCAAGGGACGAGGGCAAAGCGCATTAGCGGCATGCGAGTTCGATCCGCGATCAACCTTCCGAATCCTTCTTCTGAAGATGAAAATGTCCTAGCAGAATCCAGCAGCCCAAGCAACGCAACTATTGTGCAAGACCGAAATTTTAATTTTAAAGTTGAATCGTGTGGCACACAGGCATCAGTAGGAGCTCGTATCCAACCTGCGCCAGAACCTGTGAAGTCAAAACGTACTTCACAGGAAATCTCACCGATCTCGCTTCAGTATGTGCTGGAGGTGAGACAGCTCATGCATTTGACTGAGTTTCTCGTTCTGATCAACTACGTTGGCGTCTTCATCCCGCTAATCTTTTGTAAGTACTTCACGTACTTATTTTTCCTTGTTGCATCTTGGAAGGACAAGTTCTCACTGTTGTTTGATGTGTAGCAATCTACATGGCCGTTATGTATCACTTGCCCAACCGAATGTACTATGCTCAGTTGGCGAATTTGACAAAGGAGGAGCTGTACGAAGCATTGAAGAACGTCATGTTCAGCTGTTCGCTCAAGTTACTCGCGTTGATACTGCTTTGCTCAGTGTTGCAGTACAAGTTGCGATTCTCAGCTATTCGACAGCTAGCCTTTGTGCTCGAAAAGCAGTGGTTCAGTGTACAGACTAAAGCCGTTTTCTGGGTTTATTACAATGTCCAATGCTCGCTACAGCATCAAGGTGCGGGAAATCGTAGAATTACGGGCATGCTTATAATGTATCTTACTTTTGATTAATGCGACTCTAGGCTATGATTACAACTTCGACTTTGTGTGGCTGCAGGGCGGTGCAGCTACTGAAACCAGTAATTCAACCCTCTCTCAGACACCACAATGACTTCCATTGGTACAGTGTGTATGTGCTACGGCTTCATAGCGTGTTGCACCAGCGTGTTGCAACCTCACAAATGCATACCAGGCCTCATTTTGGTGATGGAAAACGCGAACTGTTTGGATGAAAGGGTCGACACGAACACGAAGGGGGTCGTCAAATCACTGAAATCAAGGATGGCCGCGCGCAGAATAATCGAAGTGATACCGACGAGGTCGAGTGTCTGAAGATGACTATGGTTGCTACATTTTAACTGGTAAAGACGCCAATGTGAAATCATGCAGAAATACAG
Source organism: Phytophthora podocarpi (assembly GCA_001314375.1). Lineage (NCBI taxonomy): Eukaryota > Oomycota > Peronosporomycetes > Peronosporales > Peronosporaceae > Phytophthora > Phytophthora podocarpi. Next base: position 15,047 of record LGSN01000644.1, on the reverse strand, counting down.
TAAGATTTCACCGAATGCAAACTAGCAGCACGCAACTCATACTCATGTTTTATTTGCGGAGCTCATGATAGCATTTTAGGAGATCCATACATCAATTCTACGCATGAATATCGAGCAAAGGATCCTCCCGTCACAAGTACTGCATCGCTGGAGACAACACAGGCATCCTCGTCTTATTTCTTCATTCAAACACCATTGTATTACAACTTAAATTACACTCGGATGCGCCACGACGTAGACTTAAGAACTAGGGCTGTCGGTACACGACGAGATGTTCACAGACAGCACTTGGCCTCAGCAGTGATGATGTCGGCGGCGCGTGGAGCTTCCAGCCTCATGGCGCGCACGGCAACAATGACGAGCATGGCGAACGTGACGAGGAATAAGAGCTTGTTCATGGTGCTTGGACGTCGTGAGTTGGGAAGCGTGTGTGTGTGTGTTGCAGGCAGCAAATTGCAAAGTGAGAGATTGGTGCAACCGGAGTCGTTGGTATCTGTGGCAGAGCAAAGGCTGATCTGGAGACGTGCAGCATTCGAATCGTGCGAGTTGAAGCTCATATCCTGATTTCACAAGCGACAATCGCCAAGATCCTCATATAGAAGCGTCTAGACTCTAGCGTCATCAATTCACTCTCACATCTCTTGCAGTAACATTAAGTAGATTGGAGCGTCCGTCTACCAACGTCCACATGACATTGTGTGTACCTAGCTTCCGATGACGTCACAGATTAAGAATATGACCAATTTCAACGTAGTGATGCTGAGCGTGTCACTGTTCCCCATCGCCCCACGTTCTCATTTGTGAATACATGTACTTCGGTGGAAGCAACAGGACCAAGATGAAGACTGCGCGTGACTGTCGTGTTCTCGTCGTAGGCGGCGGAGTGATTGGCCTCACGTCGGCTTTGGCTCTCTTGCAGAGCGGCTTCAAGCGTGTCAAAGTCGTAGCGGAGAAGTTCGAGGCCACTACTTCCCACGTGGCTGGAGGTCTCTGGATGCCCTTCGCTCTGCCCGACGGTGTGGACACCGCCAGACCTCGCAAATGGTGCGAAGTGACGTACGCTTGGCTGGAGGATCTCTGCAAGGAGCAGGCCGAAGCTTTGGGGATCCATGTCGTCCCTGGAGTCGATGTGTCTGCTGTTGGCGCTCCGGAAGTGGTGAGAAGCGAGATACAGTGGAAAAGCTGCTGTACATGAAGTTGCTGATTCTGGTGCTGTGTTGATAGGTCCATCCGTACTGGGCACACTGTGCCGAGAACTTCCGCCTGTTGAGTCAGGAAGAAGCTGCTGAAGTTTCACCAGGAGCGACACACGGCTTCGCTTTTGACGCTCTCATCTACAACCCCAAGTACGCCTGTTGTTTGGCTCTATTCGTCTGCTTAGAGTATTGACTCTGCTGTCTTCTAGGCCTTTCGTGCTGTGGCTTCACGACGAAATCCGGAAGTTGGGTGGCACTTTCGAACAGCGTCATGTGAAGTCCCTGGACGAGGAAAAGTATGACCTGCTGGTGAATTGCTCTGGTATTATAGAAAGCGATCATTTTACACGACTACACATAGTTAATGACGGCTTGGCTGACGCCTTGAGTGATGTTGCTGCTTACAGGATTGGCGTCGAAAGACTTGGCTGGAGACGACACGCTGTTTCCAATTCGCGGCCAAATCATCAACGTGCACAACCCGAAGCTGAACAAGTTGAAGATGTCTGTCAGCAAGGATGGAGAGCATGCCTACATCATTCCGCGCCCAAACGGTGACGTCGTGCTTGGGGGGACCGTGCAGAAGCACAACTGGAGCACCGAGAACGATGACCGCGATGTCGACGGTGTGTGGGAACGTTGCTGTCTTCTGTGGCCAGAGGTTCGCAACAGCACGATGATAGCCAACATGGCGGGGCTTCGACCTGGTCGTAGTGAAGGCGTGCGTCTCGAGATGGTGGCTGCTCCAAACAAGCGTGGTGCGGTGCTGATCCACAACTACGGCCATGGTGGATCGGGACACACACTGCACTGGGGCTGTGCGCAAGAAGTCGTTGGGATGGCCAAACAGCGCTTTCCAATCGAACCAACCTGCAAGCTGTAAGCACTGTTAAAAGACTGAGAGACGCAGCAACTGCATCATAAGGGAGGAACAATTTGTGAATATCCCTAAGCTTGTTGATATATACAGAGGTGGTAGCTGAGCACAAACTCGTTTCGTCACCTGCTTCATAAAACCCAGTAGTTACTGCTTCTTGTCTGCCGCTTACTCGAACTTCTTCAGGTCAGCATGACTCCACTCCTTCAGTCCTTCAGCACCGCTCTCGTAGTCAGACACCATGCCCTTCGCCACAGCACTAACCGGGATTTGATACGACTACAACGACAAACGTTCACTGTCAGTTCTTCCGTCAATGATTACCACCACAACATACAACGTAACAGCTCACCCCCGGGATCATCCAGCCGAACATCTTCTCCGTGCCTCGCAGCATGTCTCCACGCTGCAGCATTCCTGGTCGGAAGATGGACATGCGCTCGAACTTAAGTTGCAGCACCTTGTCCTCTACTTCTCCCTTGGTCTGCGGATACAGGAACCAACTGTCCTTGTTGGCACCCTGGGACGTCAGCAGCCCAATGTACGGCACGCCTGCTGCCTTCGACAGCTCGGCGAACGTCGTCACGTACTCCAAATCCACTGCAGCAACAGCAACACAGCCAGCATCAGTACGCGCAACTTAAGCAACTTCATCTGCTCCTAACTTGAGTTCTAGAACTGCTCTACCTTTGCGGAAGGCCTCAGCCGACCCGGCAACTTTGCGGGTCGTCCCCAGACACGAGAAGGCGGCGCCCACCTCATCCGCAGCCTTGATATCCGCCTCAGAGAGGCTGTTGAAGTCCACTTGACGCACTTCCAGCTTGTCCTTGGCGGCGTCAGCGTCTAGCGACGGGAACGTCGACTTCCAGGCAGATTCCGGCACGTCCCGACGCGCCAGAGCGATGACCTTCGTGCACTTGGCGGAGGCCACGAGCTCCGCGACCAGATCGCGGCCTACAGCGCCGGTGGAACCGATCACGAGTGCCACGTACGAAGACATTGTGATAGAAGTGGATGCTTGTCACTACAGGGAGGGTTGGTAAATGAGCGTTTCACGGCCAGGTGAGTTGTCTGTGACATGTGCAGCCGGGCGCACAATCATTCCAGAGGTTTGTTGCAGCAACCGTGGTTCACTAAAGGAGGGCACAACATGTTGGATTTGTAAGGGCGGTGAATACTTTTGTAGATGATTACTTGAGAATGCAGTCATACAGCCCGGAAAGTGTCGCGGCGCACTCGCGCGATCTCTTTTACAGTATTATACTAAGAAACAGTACATGTACTGGTGCGGGGTCAGCCTGCTAATAGCATACCAGTATCAATACATGCATTATGCTGCCGGTATGGTGCGCGGCATTGCTGGCAGCTACTTCGAATTACAACCTACTCATTCCGGCCGAGCCATCTCAACTACAGCGGTCCCCACGTAGTCAACCATTGGTTGAGTTCCCTTACAACTATGGTTTACAGCATTATCTCAGACTACTAGCTCTAGCAATACTGTGGGCAGCTTCTGTATTTTACGTGCTCTTCGATGTGGTCTGTTATAAACACCACCATAACCATGTTCGACAACACATCATCTCTTGCCATTGCCTATGATAAATAATGCGTATCATTGCAATCGACTTCGACGCCTACATACTTCGCTAACGTAAAAAAGCTTTCTAATGTGTAGTTTGCATTTTGAACTCTGAATACTAAATAGAAACAAACGCTGACCGCAACAAAACAGTCTTCCGGACAAGATCTGGAGCAGGTACACCACAAGTGAATCTAAACGGAAACGATTACATTAGCTTCGTCCTGCACTCGCAGTCGCGATATGCGTAGCGTTACCAGTGAAATTACTAGACTGAGATCACCCATAGCTCATTACCCCAATAAACCTCTCCCAGACTTTTGAAGGTCCATATTAGACACCACCACTTCTTACAGCTCAGATTGCTTCTCGCTGGCCACAGGTGCAGGTTCGTGTTGCTTCAGATCAGCGTTGCTCCACTCCTTGAGTCCCTTTTCGCCACTTTCGTAGTCAACAACCATTCCCTTAGCAATACCACGCGTCGTGATCTAAGTAACAACAATTAAATGAGTAACAGAGCTCAGCCATTAAGAAAAGCGATCGGGTAGATAGTTGTCGAACTTACACTTGGTAGAAGGTAACTCGCGACAGACTCCACGGTACGCGAAAGCTCGCCACGGTTGATGAGTCCGGGCCGGAAGATCGATGTCCGCTCGAAATCCAAGTTCTTGATGTTCTCCTCCACTTCGCCCTTTGTCTGCGGATACAGGAACCAGCTGTTCTTGTTGGCATTCTGCAAAAAAAAACATGAGTCAGAACCAGCTCCCTCCACCCCCAAAACTCGTTCAATACCCCCCCCCCTCCCTCCATTACACTGGCAGTCAGCAAACCGAAGTACGGTACCCCCGCATCTTTGGCAATCTCTGCGAACTTGGTCACGTACTCCAAATCCACTGCAAGAACATCCAAAAATCAGTTCTAGAATTTCAAAAGCAACATTTCCAAAAACTCTGCAAACCTTTGCGGAAAGCTTCGGCCGACCCCGCGTCTTTGCGGGTCGTTCCCAGACACGAGAACGCAGCATCGACTTCGATCGGAATCTTTTTCCAATCGCGATGCAGCTCCTCAAATTCCACGGGAACAATTTCCAGTTTGTTCTGAGCAGCGGCGACGTCAATCAAGGGGAAAGCGTCGCCCCATGAAGTTTCAGGGATTTCCCGACGCGTGAGAGCGATCACTTTAGTGCACGAAGAGGATTGCACCAGTTCGGCGACTAGATCGCGACCAACGGCGCCAGTAGCGCCCTGTACCAGAGCGACATATCCCATTGCGCAGACCTTTTCTCGAAATGGCAAGAAGATTTTTTGAGACAATGAAAAAAAATATGTTGCGGATATGTTGCTATTAAGTTGCTAGAACTATTAAACTTTATTTATTATGTTGCAGTATCGCAGCCAAGTTTTCGACTAAGGTATTATTAATATTGACGCCGGACCAAACTACTGTAGTCCCGCAGAGCATTGATACCGTACGAAGATGAAAACTGCAATCGGCTGCGAGTACTACGATGAGCCAGGAATGGTGTGAGGCAAACCAAACTGCACTGCTGTCACATGTCGGCACAATAACCTTTAAGTTTAGTTCTAGAGCAAACAGCGAGCATCTGGCACGCATGTACGTGCAGCACGTATATGCCAGGTGTTGAGTTGCTGAGGCAGGGACACTGGTACGCTGATAGCACATGCAGCCAGCTGTATAGTTGGCATGTAGCGTTGTCAAGTCGAGAACCACAAAGGTAAAGATCGGTTAGGATACACGGAAGTGAATGATTTCCAGCACCGGAAATCAACCACCATGTGTGTGTCGTCAAGGAGTAATAGAAGACTTATCCTAGCAGCAAGAACACCAACTCAGTCTACAATTTTCTGCCGGCAGCACAAGCACGCATACCAAAACGTTACCCGCAATTATGCGCTTCTTCCTCGCTGTCGCCTTCCTCGCGTGTCCCGCCCTCGTGTCTGCAACCCTCGACCCGGCCAGCTCCAACAGCAAAGGCCAGTGCCCGAGCGTCTACAACTGCAGTGCGACTAAAGTCTCCAAGGCCATCCAAGCTGCTGAGTGCTCGCACAACACCCGCACCTCCAAGACACAGACTTTTGCCGTCTTTGTGACGGACCACCAGTACGACGGTAACAACGGCTACCCCTACGGCACTTGCTCTGCGTACACATGCGACCCGCCAACCTCGGCCCAAATGACCGATAACGCCGACTGTTGGACCTTCTTCTGGAGGTAAGTGTTTTCAGTTCTTCGAGCAAAAAGTGAAAAAAAATGAGACTAACATGCACGTGTAACCAGTGGCAACGGTACCGATAGTGGCGTCGGAACAGGTTGCATCAAGGACCCCACCACGGGCGATTGCGGCTGCGAGAACTCTGATGGCACATTCGTCGCCGATAGTAGCAGCTGCGTGTAGGTTGACCTGACACGGAGCAAGCAGGCGTGATGAAAGAGTCAAATGATCATCGTGTGATTCGATGTAGTGCGTCGGTTGATTGTGTTGTGGCGAACAAGCAAGTCAGGAAGAAAATTTTAAAAACGAAACCTCTATACACGTCGCCAAGTGCTAAAGTACATGTGTGTCAACCAACGTGACTTGCGTTCCATTTCACTACCAGTATTATAACTTTGTATTGCAGTATGTCAAAGTCGTGCCTCCGACCTGAGAAAGATTTTTTTTGTTTTTACGATGATGCTATCTTGATATACCTGTACGGTACATGCATTATATTATACATGTACCGCGGTAGTTAAGCCAACCTCAAAGGTTGGAGTTACCGGTTGAAGTCCAGAATGAAAAAATATATATTTCTAGTATCTTTGACATTCTTTTGTTTTGAGCTGTATGCGCTCTAATAGCATGATCGGTCTCTGTTGTAATAATTCTATTCTATTACTGTATACAGTCAGACACTCGTCAACACGCAAATGGCCATCACAGCGCTCCAAGCAGAGTAGCTCCAAGCTGCACAACTCCAAACCGCGCCGCGCCCCTTCCAACCAGGGGTTCCGAATAAATAATACTACCGTTCGGAAAATTTATTACAATATTTTCATAAAAAATATTTATTACAAGAAGTCATATCTTAAATTAAAATAACTTATTTCCAAAAGTATGTCGAATAACTCAAATTTCGCGGACTACTACAGTTCTGGACTCGTACTGTTATCTCTCGAGCTGTACTTATTAACCATGCTGTCATGAAAGCTTTTGGACGGCCAAGACAGGCAGGGGAGTTGTGAACCGCCGGAACTCGTAGAGTCTCGTAGGTGCATGCACAGCTAATTGTACAATCGAATGTGTGGGCAGTATTGTGCTTGACTCAGAATACGTGTAATATATTGTCAGGTGGCACTGGTGTCTAAGAGGATTTTCGGTGGAATGTCCGAGAAATATGCACTCAAGTTCCTTGCAAGGTTCAACCTGTCTGTTGGACAGGTTGAGACCGACTCGTTGCCTATCAGATTGATGGGGTCAACGGGTCAAATAGTTTTTTTTTATGTCTTGGAGTTTCCTCCTCGTGCTACGGTTGAGTAGTACGTGTAGGATGCAAGTGTAGGTGCAGACTTGATATTCAATGAATCACCTCGGTATTTGCTGCACAAAACTCACATCGACTTCTCGTCTTCTCTCTCGGTTGCCCCCTCGCCCATCACTCGGACGCTAAAGCTGTTAGTGTCGATACAATTATCTATTTTGCTAAGCCTTCGCAATGGCATTGCCGTCGTATTATCAGCAGCCCTGCTTCCAACTGAGTCACTTATTTTCAGCACCACATCCGGCAGCACCGCTACCAGATGCACAGCACCAGTATGCATCCCTTGCCACAACCTTCGAGACTTCAGATATATCCTTTCCTCTTCTAACTCGGAGGAGCAAGTACGCCTGGCGTCGCCTGCATTTCCATTCCCTGTCGCTAAGCTGTGCAGTAAACGTCGCAAATCTTGTAACCACCAAAAAAACGAGGCGGAGCGCTAAATGTGCATTATGTTTTGCTCAGAGGTAGTAAAAGCGAACTAATTCGACGTTTCTTGTAACTTACTGTGACCTTGGATATTAGTTGTATCTACCGTCGGTAGGTTTTAGAAAACTCTGAAATAAACTGAAAAGTGGATACAGGTGACCTCGTGGTGAATGCACTTCGTTGACGACGACACAGCGCAGCAGTCCGTCGTGGACGATATAAAATATACTACTTTGTGATCGGGGCGTCATGCAAGAAACCGTACGCGATCCCCGATTGCTTCTTGAGGGTGTGCTCCAGCTCGGAGGGGTCCATGATCGTGTGGTAGAACCACCCCTTAGCCTTGTCAAGGCAGAACCACGACCACGCTGTGCAGTGTGTGGGGAGGCCGTACACGCACTCGTTCGATGAAGAGTCTTTGGCCAGCTTGTCGTTCAGGATCGTCTCAGCCGCGAGGGTCATCTGCGCCATGCCCTGCGCCGAGCTTCCTTTGCCACGCTTGCACTCGACCACTACAATCTACCGTTCCCCCTGCCTGACCGACCAACATGTCCGCGCCGCCGTACAGACCCAAGTCGAGGCACTCCAGCGTCTGCTCTCCGTCGACGATAATCTGGTTCCCTAGCATGGCGTCGGCGGCAGAGCACAGCAGGACATCGACGATCTTGTTGATGATGCTCTTGCTCCACGCCATGGCGTTCTTGTTGAAGATCAGATACGAGACCCTGCGCTGATTAACGACGACGAGAAGCTCAGTGAAGCTAAAGGAAGCAGGCCTCGTATCGGAGCGGGCACTGCCCGCATGAGTGTTGGTAGGAGCTCTGGAGCCCAGAGCTAACCATAAACTCTATCAGTCTTTATTTTCCTTCGTTGCGCAGTGAGTCACTGGATCGTGTGCGGTTCGCAACGGTTCTGCTTGCTGGTCCTGAAGATCATCTGTGCCCCGACCACCAGCTCCATGAAGTCCTTCTCCGGCAAGGGGATCAGTGTCGGTGTGAACACCAGCTGACGGTTGTCCATTTCGTACAGCGCGCTGATTTCCCCCCACGTAAAGTCCGAGATGGAACGCTTCCGCTTGTCCCCCACCACAGGCGACCCATCTGCGCCTGTCATCCGCCGAGCTCGGGGTCAAGGGTCGCAGGTACCGTCTCGCACTCTGGCTCCTCCTGCTGCTCGTCTTGATCACAGTGGACATCGTCGCCGCCACGTAATCGTAGTCCAGCTTCTCCCTCTGCGCCTGCATCTTGTCCTGCATGGACTTGATTGTTGCCACCAGTATCGAGGCCAGCTCTGCCTTGGAATCCTTGGACACCGTCATCTTCGTCCTTCATCCTTGCCGCGCTTTCGCGATCTTCCTGAGAATGCCAATCCACGGGACCTATACCCCCCCCCCCAAAAAAAATAAAAAAATATATGCGTAAGGTAAAGTGACAGTTGTGGCACGATGCCAATTCTGGCACGGTTTTTGACTTGATTTCAGTATACTTTTTGCCAAAATTGGCTCCGTCAAAAGTATAAGATGTTTCAGGGGATTTGAATGCACTTAAATTTGTATGGGCCGTGCCACGAACTGGTCCACCATTTTTACCTCTATATTTCTATCAATTTGCCTATCGCGAGCTGCGGTACTAAATCGAAGCAAGCTCTGTAGATGTGTTTATCAGCTCCAGTTTTATCTCCTCTTTTCAATGGTATAATTTTAGTACTCTAGTTATGAGTATTACGGTAGCTATACCTCGCTCTTTGAGACCATCGAAACCGTGCCATAATTCGTACTTGACCTTATTTAACTTTGGTAAAATCCACTTTTGGGTCTGTATTTTATCAGGAAATTTCAGAAAGAGGGGAAGAAACACAGAAAAACACAAAATGTAGCTGCAGGTTCGACACGAGCATGTAGCATGCATTTGGATTTTGGTGGACTAACTCGCATTCAAGTCCGTGCCACCTCGATGGTTCATGTGCGATCAAGCAGGATCCATGGCGTTTATGCTGTTTTCTCATAGCAGTGGTGTTTATGAGATCCTCAAGACAACGGAAGCGAATCATTATGTAGACTGAAAATCCCGGTAATCTCAAGGAGTCAATCTCTTCCTATACTCTCGAGTCAACTTCACTTCACAAACCAGTTTAAACTGCGCACAACCAGATCAATTTCAGTCAAGAAAGAGCATGCGACTGGGATACATCGTTTTCGACGCTGTGGTCACTTCTCAGTTACACCAATGCTGAGCCTATCTCTCTAATGGCTGTAGCCAAGAAAACGTTTACGACCAGGAATCCCGACTCCAACGACCCGCTCGAGGGAGCGTTCGTCCAAAATGGAGACGACAAGTTCCTGATTCTGCACCTCAACGACGGCGAATCCGCTTCTACAAAGAATTCGGGCGTAGAGGAAGGGTCTCCTCAACACAAGGGTAATTCTGCATCAGATGGCGAAGAAGCGCGAGCACTTCCGGTGAGCGCTGACGCAGCGACAAAACTGAAGAAACAATTCGTAGGGGAGTACAACACTTTCTGGAACAAGCTCCTGTGGCACATATTCCATAAGATGACCCCCAAGAACAACCGCATCGACTAACCGGACGACACAAGTAAGTAGTGGATGATACCTGATGAAGTAGATTTTATGCAAAAGTGCACGTGAAGTCTAAAAGTCACACCGGTTTATAATATCACTAGTAAAAAACCGTTTTAAGGAGAGCGTGCTAAATCAAAACGGTCAAAACAGGATCAGATCTGATTCTGGTATTGTTTTTCTGTGGCGTAAAACCATTCCACAAATATGGCGCGTGTGTACGCTGCGCTGGGCACGAACTTAGGTGATTATACCTACACCACTCTACCATTCATACTCTACCATATTCTAACTGCTCTACTTTTTCTGGAGGCGACAAGCTGTCGAATTTGGAGAATGCGTTGGCCATGTTGACACAAACGGTAGGGCCGGTAGAAGCCACCTCGTGCCTCTACACCACGGCGCCGCAGTACGTGGAGGACCAGCCAGCCTTTCTCAACCTCGTGGTCAGACTCAAGACAGAGCTGAAACCTACAGAGCTGCTGGGGGCCTTCAAGACGATCGAGAGGGAGGTCGGACGCACGCCTTCACTCAGGTGCGGACTTAATCGAAAGACGAAATGGTAGAACCAATGGTAGTGAATTACTATTTTTGTGCGGACTTAATAGATGGGGACCGAGACTCATTGACGTGGACATCTTGCTGTATGACGATCTGGACCTCAAGACGACCACAGAAGAAGGCCCACTGATCGTACCCCATGAACGCATCGCCGAGAGAGACTTTGTGCTTGCTCCGCTGTGTGATTTGGCTCCGGGTATGGTAATCGCCCCATTTTTTTTTGCTGCAGGTGTCTAACATTTTATTTTTCTGTTTTGTTTTATGCAGATCTGGTCCATCCAGTGTTGAAACAGTCTATGCAGAAGTTGTATGACACGTTGAAAGAGGGCGAACAGCGTTATGTCGCCCCGGTGCCTATGCTGCCAGTTGACAAGAGAGCACCATGGCCATTGGGGAGCAAGACGTTCGTCATGGGAATAGTGAATGTCACACCTGACAGCTTTAGTGACGGTGCTGAGTTGGACACGGTTGCTGCTGCAGTACAGAAGGCGTTGGAGATGGAACGTGCTGGTTTGGACATTATCGATATTGGCGGCGAATCGAGTCGTCCTGGAGCGGAACCTGTGACGCAGGAAGAAGAATTGAAGCGCGTGCTGCCAGTGATTCGTGGCATTCGTGAGAAGAGCAAAGTTGCCATTTCGATTGACACCACGAAGGCAGAAGTTGCGCGTCAAGCTGTTGACGCAGGTGCGAACATTGTTAACGACATTTCAGCAGGTCTGAAAGACGGTGACATGCTTACTACTGTGGCCAAGCTACGTGTCCCGGTAAGGCTTTCGTCGCGCTTGATTACTTTTGCATACTTAGTTACTTTGCACAGATCTAAATGTTGTTCACGCGTGCTGTCCTGTAGATTGTGCTAATGCACATGCGAGGCACATCGAAAACTATGACTGGCCTCAAGGTTCGGGATGCAAAGCAAAGTTGGAAGTGTTTGTGTTGCAAAATTAACTATTTTTTGTATTGTGGAACGCAGGAGTACGACGACGTGGTTGCCGAAGTTGGTGAAGTGCTTAATGAACGTGCGGCGGCTGCGGAAACTGCAGGCATTTTTCGGTGGAACATCATCCTAGACCCAGGAATTGGCTTTGCCAAAGCTCGTGTTCTAAACCTGAAGTTGCTGCGGAAGCTCTCAACCGTTAAGCGGGTTTGCCATGGATTACCGCTACTGGTAAGTGAAGCTTTCACACTCTCCGGTCGTGCTCGTCGTTGGTGCTAGTATCAACTACGAGCCACAGAGCAAATCTACATTAATGCTGATCTCACTAATGTCATGATCTGCATTCAGGTGGGGTCATCTCGCAAAGGCTTTATCGGCGAGATCTGTGGGCGGCCAGACCCGAAAGACCGAGCTTGGGGTACCGCTGCTACGTGCAGCGCTGCCATTGAGCAAGGAGCTGATATTCTGCGCGTTCATGACGGCGCCGAGATGGTGGATGTGGCCAAAATGTCGGACGCCATTTGGCGTGAGGAGTAGAAGTATTTCCGTCGCCTTTATACTCCATGAGCTGGCGGCGCCGCATTTACAATGAATACCATGCTCCATGCTAAGCTTACCCACTTACCCCACTTTTTATAGGTTTTTCGTGACTATTTTTGCGGGCGTGAGCACGATAATACAGACCGCACTTTCATCTTTTCACGGCAGCCACCACGGAGTTCTAGCAAGAATGGCAGAAGAGGATCAAAACAGCATCCGAGATGCTGCACCTGCGAACGAAAGCGAGACTCCACACTTCGATGCTTTGTTCGCGCGATATGACACCGACAATGGGTACGTCAATATTCGTTTGGTTTGCAACACTCTAGCGTTAACAGCATCGTGAATTCTTCTCCCCTACAGCATCTTCGGCACGGAACACCTGAGCAGTTTGTTACTCGACATGGGATTTAACGCCTCGCCGAAGGTTCTAGACCGGGCTCTCGACGATATGGACCCGAACGCAACAGGCGAAATCGCGAAGCTGACGTTTCTCGAATGGTTTGAAAAAAACGCAGACGACATTGATGATGCTCCTCCTGTGGCCCTGGCCCAGTCATCCCTTCCGATTTCACCACGTTCCCGGCAGCAGGATGAAGCGTACTCGGAACTGCAGAGTGCGATGTTAGACGCGAAGAATCACCGCAAGCAAGCCGAGGTTGACTCTCAGCTACTTGCGAACCGCCTGGCCCATCTTCGCGCAGAAGATGCTCGCGCGCAGAAGCGTATCGAAGAGGCCAAGCGCCGTGCTCGCGAGATTGAAGCTATAAAGAAGCGCAACGAGAACAGGCAACGCGTCAAGCAAGAGGCTACGGAGCAGATTCAGCGCGGTATCAAGGCTGCATGCGAGTACAACAGCATGGTGCAAGCTTCGTCGCGTGAGCGCCGCAACCAAATCATGGCGGAGTACACATCACAGCGTGCCCAGATCGTGCAAGACACGCGTGCGGAAAAGAAGACCCACCTCGATCTAATCCGACGGCAGAAGGAGATGGATCGATCGTGGCTTGCGGAGCGTTCGCAGGAGATCCGGGATAAGGAAAAACGCGCGATTCGGCAGCGTCAGGTTGCACAGAAGAACCACGAGAAGGAATTGCTCAAGAAAGGTCGCGACAACTTGGCTCGTGAGCACGAGAAGCGGTTGCTGTCCGAGAAGAGGATCGACAGCATGGAGGCGGAGGAGGCAGAGTTGATAGCAAAACTACGTATTACGCAGGAATTGCAGCGTGCAGCTTACGAGGAACTCGAATTTGTCATGCAGGACGAATAACCTAGAATAACGGGAGGTGGCCAGGAGAGGTTTAAAGATCATGCAATAAAACGATGCTTACATAATCTCAAAAAGCCACAGGAGCACACAATAGCAAGGCCCAAGACGTGACGGATCTTCAAGCTAGACTGCCTTCAAGGGCTCACATGGTGACCGCCAAATTAACGTAAAAGGCAGCTCTTGAACAGCAAACTGGATTGTTCCACAAGATCGACAGTGTTTATGAAGTTAGGAAGCGCAAGTAACATACAGTTATGAAGTCTGGAGCTACCGGTAGTAGTAATCCAACGAATTTAAATCTAACGGTTCGCTCGTGTTCGATCCAGACGACTCGGAATCGGAGTACAGTACAATCAGCATTTACCCTGGGAGAACATCATCGTCTCGTGTCCTGTGCCTACCAACGTGCGACGGATACATGCGTTTTGGTTTCATCGTGTTTGTCAATTTCCTCCGGATGAGCGATGCCCACACAACTGCAAACAACGTCATTCAGACCAAATAGCCAACCAGTGGTAACCAACCCACGGCCAACTCGATCTGCGCTGATGAAAAGCGTCATGACGATGATTTAACGCCGAAACCCAAGACAGCGGAAGATGAAGAAGAGCCATCTTCACACCTGGTATATCACGATTGCCAAGCGGTAAGCTCCAGTCTTTCAAACAATACGAAGAACTCCCTACCATGGTCACCATCGACCTTAACAGGGTTTGGACCAAGATGAAGAAATCGAAGAAGATGGTTGGGCTGCTCAAGAATAAAATGAACCTGAAAAAGAGAACAACTACTTAGTGGGGGATACATGTACGTACAACCTCCACGAAAAGCTACAACCTGGGTATCCTATTTTACATGTAGATGTGGCTGTCACCTCTTCACAAGAAAGTCTCCCGAAGGAGAGGTTTGCTATTGAAAAAAATGATTCTCTTGCAGTACTAATATTGTGAATCCCGTCTAAATTTGCCGCTTTCGGGCTATTGGTCGTACCGCCACCAAATCGGCAGCTTGCTTTAATTGGCTAAAATAGTTTTCTTAGCCACGCCACCTTTGCCTGCCCCGAGGTNAGACTGCTTCATCCGCGCAGGTTCCATTTGGAGCCTGCGCATCCGCCCGCGTGAACGACGCTATCCTCGACTTGTTCAGTCAAGTCCAGTCGAGGGTAGTGTTCTTCGCGTGGGTGTTTGACGTCGATCCGTCGACGGTGATACACGGGGTTTTAAAGCCTTGTCTTGCTGAGTGTCAGTAGTAGCAGCTGCAGTGATGGGGCCCACAACACTTTCGACGACCATGTCGCCTTCATCGACTTTTGCCTTTATCAGACAAGCTTATGAGGTGTGGTTCACATGTATTACCTTTCAATACCGCATACATTATCAGATTATACAAGTTGGTCGATTGCTCAGCTGTTGGTTTGAAGAACCGCCCAGGGAAATTTTGAGTAGAACGCACAATATTGTGATCGCCGAATGTTTTGTCCTTGCAAAATAGCGAGCTAATAGGACGCATGCGGGTAAGGGTACGCTATTAATCAGAGG
>LGSN01000643.1:0-41546 GCA_001314375.1 Phytophthora podocarpi | reverse complement strand
AGGGTAGTAATCTTTGAATAGCACTTCGATTGAAATTAATAAGAGTATACAACTCTAAATAAGACTCTTAAACGGCTGATTTAGAATTACCCGACCGGTTTTCACAATAGTCACATGGGTAATTTTATGCTTGCTTTTATTTTGACTAGTGTTTCTTCTAACGTACATCATGCTTCTTGCAGTGCTTTATAGATACAACGAGCTCATATATTTCCACAAGCGTATTATTCCGGAGCGCATAAAAATGCACTGTGATTATGTTTATGACCGCGGCGCATCGATGAAAAACGTCTACGGCTTCATCGACGGGACCAAGATCCCAAACTGCCGGCCGAGTGATCGTCCTGGTAGGAAAGAAAACCGGCAGAAATAAGTTTATTCTGGTCATAAGCGCGTCCACTTCATGAACTTTCAGGTTGTAGTCGTTCATGATGGCCTCTCAATTCATTGTTGGGGGCCAATGGAAGGGCGACGACATAATATCACGATGCTGCGTGAGAGCAAACTCGCTAATTACGTGGAGAGCCACGACGACATGTTTGATGGCTACGTTTTGTATATAGATCCCGCTTACAGGATCCAGTCTTTTCTCGTGTCTGGTTTCAAGAGAGCTAGAGTGTCTGAGAAGGAAAAGAAGTTCAACAAGCTTATGAGCTCGGTATAGAGTGGAAGTTTGGTGATCTATAAAGACTCAGTTTGCATTTATAAACTACACAAGTCATTAAAAATTCGACTATCACCAGTGGGTAAGTATGTATTAATTAGTATGTTTCTTACTAACTGTACTGGTGCTGCAACGGTGGTAACCAGATTAGTGAGTACTTTGAAGTACACCCTTCCTCGTTAGTTGACTATTTAACTCCATATATACCATAAAAACAGTTCCTCCTTAGCTGTATTTTGCTTAGTCCTTCTTACTATGACCGATCAACTCGACAGTGCTCTTCGACACTGCCTGAATCACCGCCAGCAAGTGAGCCCGGTCCGCCTCACGCTGTTTCACCATGTGCTCTGGAGCTTCCTTTCTGTCCTGCAAGTCCTTATCCTTCAGCAACATCTCCTTCCTCAGTCTCTTCCCTTGGGGTGACCTCTTTTGCTCCTCACCCAACGTCTCCATGATGAGGCGACGACCAGTCGCACACGTTTCTTCTTCACGCTAGTGTTTGCATAGTCTGCGGTCTTGGTGGCGCTTACTGACTCGACATGATCGTTGACGATCTCAATTAGCTTGTCGAGCAGCAACACTCGCTCTTTCTCCTCCTCCGAGACTCCAGAAGCAACCAGACTCTCTTCATTTTCTACTCGTCTCGCTTTGACGAGCTTGTCAAAGCAAGACTGCGCGTTTTCCCCTGCTCAACTTGAGCCGATGAAACGATTCGTCCACCACCAGTTTCACGGCGACAGCATCCCATGCGGCACTGATCTTATTAATACCTGCTGCGCTTGAAAAGGACGCTCGCTGAGCATCTGGCACAGCAGCAGAGCGTATCCTTCTTCAGAGCAGTTATGGCTCTTTTCGTCGGTCATGCTTGCGGTGTTAATTTGAAAGTCTCAAAAGAAATGGAGCTCTTTTTTCTAGCCAGTCGTCTGTGGCAAGTCTCCCACAGATGTCGGTTTTCTATAAGAGATTACCCACACAGCCTTGTTAAATGGATTGTCTATGTGCTACTGTAGAGTAGTGTGAGGGTAGGAAATTTGACTGTGAAACCTAACTACCGGTATTATCAAAGACCTTTTCCGATAGTTAAGCAACTCAGAATAGGCCTTTTCGCCAGTTTCGTATCCCTTTTGACAATTAAGAGGTGAGATGGAATTTTACTTGAGCCTGGTCATCGGGATTCACTTTCATATTCCTGTTTAGCAGGTATGCCACTTCTGTGGATTACTCACGAAGGGATTGTTTGAAGGGACGATGTTTGTGCTACAGAAAATAGACAGCTATTTTCTTGACTGTTGACAGTACAGCCGTACGCGCTATGCTCAAAGAAAAACAGCTGGCACATAGATTACTTGTATGATTTATTCTACCAGCTGTTTTGTGTGTATTAAACACCACTAATGTAGAGGTATGTCAGTAAACAGTCTAGATTTGGACATTGTGCGACTTAGGCAAAAATTAGTGCGATGTAAATAAATGTTGTGTATTTTCGGTAACACCAAAAGTAGGTAGGTCAAAACGACTCGTGTTGAAGTTGATCTCCTACTCAAATCTCAACTGCCGTCGTCACCAGAGAGATCGTCTTGTACAAGTAGAGCATGCGTAGATATGGCTGCAGCCTATAGGTGCAGTCGTTCCACAAGCGTCGGTGAGCAGCATTTTCAGGATCTCAATGCACCATACACCACAAGAGCTGCCATCTTGCTGAGTGCACCACTCGACTTTTCGTACGCCAGTCCCGTTTTTTTCATATTAAGATTTCCCCATCACTCTGCGCGCGCTCTTCTCAATAATCGTATAGTTTCCTTCTGACTGGAGCGGATCGGACATGTAGCACACGTGCGTTGGTTTGTCGATGAGGAAAGCAACCCAGTGAAGGGTGAGGTTGATGATGTTGATCACGCGCGTGTACTGAGGGTTACTAGCACCGAACACAACAGCGATTCGTCTCTTCTGCCCCGCATTTGCAAACCTGTGGTAGCTTGAGTCGACAATTACAACACCTGGATATTCGTCCTTCAACGCTAGCAGTGACAGAAGCATTGACATAGTGTGAAGCTACAAGTTTTCGCGGAAATCCAGAAGCTTGTGCCCGGCGACTATCTCACTTCCGATCCTTGTCAATCCAAGGTTGAGAGCTTCCACGTAGCCCTTGTACTCTGTCTGCACGATAACCCCCCGTACAATATTATTCGGTGTGAGTTTTCGGTGTAGCCTCAATGACAATGGAGTGTACATACTGTAGTGACTGCGCTGGTATCTTGGAAGGGGGCACGAAGGCCGCTGGCGCGCCATTCAACCTTGTCGATCGAGGCGACGGTGGACATCACCAGCTTGAAGCAGTAGCGCGCCTCAATGACGTTCATCATTGCATCCAATTGATCTAACGTCGCGCAGTGGTAGTCAGGCCAGTACGCGTGCATGTCAATATTTTGGTTGTGATTGATCGCATTAATTCCCTCCGTCAACTTGCCAGCTTGGAATCTTCGTAACCACTGGAACGCTTTGACCGACATTGTACACCCGCACTGATATCGCTCCATGTACTTCTACGAAGGGTAACACTAACGTGTCCACAATAGGGTTTGTGTGAAACATGCTATAAGGAACTTCCAGTACCGCAGCAATATCATCGCGATTGGCCGCCTTCGACATCCTCCCTTCGCCATTTTTCTTTGCTAGCTGTAAGTCGTGCGTCCGTTCCTCTTTTCTTTTGGCTCGTTTCTTTTGCTCTCGAGTCATGCCTTGTACAACCGGTCGCTCTGAAACCTTCCACCCTGGTCGCTCGGTCCCAGTCTCTCGACTTTTGGTATCATTTGGTATAGTTTCTGTGTCTATTGGTATTATCTATCTTCTACACCATCGGCAGCAGCACAGGTTTTGATGTCGCTATTATTAGCCGGAACACCTCCTTCAGCGATGGAAGCAATTTCCATCTCTGTATCGTTTTCAGCTTCGACACCTTCCTCAATTTTTACGCCGCCGTTGACAATTACACTGTAGGAAAGTGATGACACTTCATCCGCTAACGACATCTGGGACAGCCACGCCGCACCAACAGACGACACCTGCGAGAGTCCTGGAAACGCTGGAACTTTGCTGTCGACGAAATCCGCGATGTGGCCCGTGTTGAGCGCCTCGTAAAAGTCTACCGACCACAGGAACGCAGCCTGAAACGTAGGGGTGAACTGCAAGGCTATCCTATCAACAAACTTCTCGGTTAAGGCATTTGCCTGAATGTACACCTCATAGCTCGATACCGGTTTTTCTTGAACGTTTTGCAGAAAGGGCGACTTCAATCACCCCCGAGTGTTTCCAGCATGCAGCCTTTAGCGTCGTCGTACTCCTGCTCACTTCTGGCGTTGACGAGACGCCCCATCAGCCCCTTAACTTCTTTTTGTACAGATGGAGGGCGCCGTCCGGCTTGTTTCTTGAGCCAAGTCACGACATGCCACTTGTAGTGATTGCGCTCATCACGTTGCGCTCTCACTGGTTGCACGTTGCTGGTGAATCTATGTGTCTACCAGAATACCTCCGTCCGATCGGAGCTGCTGGGCACCGCGGCAGTCAAGGCAGGAATCTCTACAAGAATGCATGTGATTGCTCTCGGCGTCATCGAAGCGATTCGCGTTGCTGCTGTTGGTGCGCTAGTTACATGAAGGAATTTGCGTACGAGGCCAGATTCGGTGGTAGCTCTTGCTACCACCTCGTAGTCCAGCATTTGATTGAATTCACTTCTAACGATCAATATCACGTTGCTTTTTGCCTCCTGAGCCACACTCCTCTCCAACAATTCAAGCTACATCTCCGCTGCATACGACACCTCACTCGCTTCCTCCTACCCGCCGACTCCGCCGTCCTCGCAGTGCCTAAGGCCCCACACCACTGGCATAGCAGTTACCGAGCGTCCGGAAACATCTCGCGCAGGACATCCTTTTCGTGCACTACCTTATCCATCACTATCACTCGGATGTTCTTCCAGTCAGTTGTTGCGCTTGAAGATCTCGTCCACACGGCGAAGATTCACTTTATGTTCGCTTTCTACAAGTGCATGGTGAACATATTGACCCTGAAGTCGTAGTTAGTATTCATACAATATTATTAATGTCATGCAAAGGCGTTGTATGTTGCTAGCATACCTTGCCGAAGAAGTCATGTATAACAAAGCTGAAAAGCTTGTAGCAATTAGCATTTGTATTGTGCGTCGAGTCAACCATCACTACTTCAGAAAAGTGCCTTAAAGTGACGTTTCGTCCTGGCAGATTGGAACGTTACGATACGCGCGATGTCGGCCACGATGAGTACATCCGCCGCGTTTCCTCCGTTCTAAGCACAGAATTCGTCCAGCAGCATAGGTCAGTCCAGCTTTCTACTTTTGTTTAACACCTTGCACCATGCTGTGGACATCTCGAAGACGTACCTTCTTCCCTACAAAGTAAATCGAAAAGACACAGAAATTAGCATTACTCTACCGAAATACACCATACACAGCATTTACCGGTTATTTTATTTTATGGAGGTATTGAAGTATTCCCTGCGCACAAGCCCCAGTTTTATCAAGCACGACCACGATTTTTCTCATATGCTTTCCACCAGTTTGAGTGGCTTCGGCCGCTATTTCGATCTGCCAGCTCCGAATCTCCACCTAAGTGTTCGACCGCTGCGAGAACAGTTGAAATGGAACTGTGAACCCATGTATGAACGCAAGAAGGCCGCCTGCACTCGTATGTTTTGTTGATGGATTCGGTGTATATTTGGTGTAACTTCGGTGGCATCTACATGCGCATCTTGCACGTCATCGTCGTCTTCCTCACCCGTACCATCCTCTTTGTCGTCATCCTCAATTTCTTGCTCAACCGCATGCTCCTCCTTGTCATCCTCCCTCCTCTTCTTCCTCATCCGCAGCATCCTCTTTGTCGTCCTCCTCCTCTTCTTCTTCACAGTAATCGGCATCGTCATCGCCACCGGCTTGCCCTGTGCCATCGTCACTGCACTTCACCCCTATAACCTCCTTGTCTTCTTCTTGTTTCTTCTTCTTCGTTGTCTCCAACAAACTCCATGTCCTCGTAGTCGGAGTTGTCACAAGCGAAGAGCGAAGGCTCTTCATCTACTTCGTCGAAAGCGGCAACGACTTCCAGTATAGCCTCATCGTCGATACCGGTTACGCTTGATTAGCCGAACATTTTGCGCAAGACTCGTCGTTCCCATCGATTTCCGCTGCAATATTCACCACCTTCTCGAGCTGCTGAACCGATGTCGTCCTCACGTTCCTTGCTCAACATGGCTGCCGTCTTGCGAGGGAGTTCCTTCCAATGTGTTTGGACAGACGATGCGCCTATTCTTCCAGTCGTGAATGCGAATTATTGCTGCTCTATGGGCCTCAAGGGGTCCACGATTGTAGACTTTCAACGACAGCAGTCTACTGATAACAGCGTTCGTGTCGTTACGGAGCTTTCGTTGGTGGTCTCGAATCCGAATTCGTTCCCGCTCAGCATTGTCACGCTGCGCTGATGTCACCTTACCGTATCCAGAATACGTTAGGGCAGCAGAGCTGTCGGTCTAGTGAAGAGGTTACAGTTAGGACGGACATACTAACAGCACACATAGTAAAGCAGACATAAGTCGGAGCCGTTCTGGGTACCTTCACTCTCGACAAACACACTCGGAATTGCTGCTGGCTCTACGAGTGCCACTCATTTGGAAGGCGCCAAATGGGCACTGGAATTTTGGGGAAACCCAGCAAGGCCCTGCGCGTAGCGTGTTTTAGTTTTCTTCGCTCCAAGTTCAACCCCAAGCACAGAAACCGGCTCATATGGAGCTACCGAAAGTTCACAACAGTTAACCGTATCTACACAGAAATCTATTCCTATTTTCTGTAGCAGTAGCACCCCCTTGTTTGAAGTCGAACTGCCAAATCCCCCGGACAGGAATTGCGAGTAAGAGGATTTTCTTCTGAACTACTGCAGTAATTTGTCAGCACGATACCGCAAGTACTGCCATTGCTGCCATCGATTTCTAGCCCTTCTTAACTACTACAGTAGCAGTGCTGTAGTACTGTTTTACTGATGTCAGAATAAAAATCACAACGCAATGCACCAAGCCGGAGATCAAGCGTCGCTCAAATTGTAGCTTCAGGAGCTGCTATGGGCGCGCTCGGTGCAAACGGCACTGCTTGTACTGTTCCCTACCCCAAGAGTACTCCCATCTTTCCTTCGCATGCAGTTCTCCCATCCGAAGCCTTGGGATTACAGCGCGGTGCCGTCTCTCAACTAACGCTCGCCTCTTAACTGTCTATTGAGCAGCAAGCCGTGGTTGTTTTGCTTTCTGACGACGACTGTCGTGCCAACTATGCTGATAATATCGAGAGCTAGGCCTCGAGACAATGGCTGCATCCTGAAGCTTGTTATCACATCGAAGCTGTTTCAGGCATCCTGACGTCGTGAGCTGCCAACACAGCCTCAACCCTGCTAAAAGGTCAACGAGGTAACCACCAGCTTCGTGTGATCACCTCAGTGCGTAGCTCTGTGATATTTGCTGCTGCTTGGAGCAGCGTGTGCATCAGGTGCGACCAACATATTTGCCCTCCGCCTTTAGCGGTAGTGTGTTTATCTCTTTCTGTTCATGATACAGTATGGAAACATCCTCTAGTGCATCAATAAAATCGATTTTGTAAGCAAAATCATGATGCTAAAGCGAATAGGGCCCCAGTGCATTCGGTAATTGTACGGATTCATCGTTTTGCGCCCCCATAATCGAGCAGTACAAAATAGTACTGTTTAGGCGATTGTATGAATTACTGTATACTATAGTAACCGTAAAGAAAAATATTCGGAAACTACCGGATACCAGTACTATAGTAATAGTAGTAGTTGGGGAGAAGCCCCCTCTATAATCGTGAGTACTCTGATTTAGTTAGTTCATTTACTCCTATTTACTCTTCAATTTAGTTTTTACAAAGAGTAAGTATCAATTCTTGAAGTTGGTTAGGGGTATAAATTGGAATCGAGTGCTCTGGGAGAAAAAATCGAAAAACAACCTGCGTGTAGGAACATTTTGGGACTTGGATTATCATCCATTAAATTAAATTTCTATTTTTGTTGGACTAATTTAAGAACATCAGGTCATTAAATTTAGGGGTGGGATTAAAATATAGCAAAATCGAGCTTTACTATGGAAACTTTGGAAAGGTGTAAAACAGTAAATTTTATCGAAACAGCTGCTTCAGCGCTTGGCTCGTAAGCCCCTTATTAAGGTCCTAATTCGCTGCAAACCCTTGTATCATTTATGAATCCCGTAAAAAGTCGCTGCGCGTAAATACTTCGCTTACGACCTCCAGCATCAGCAGTTATGGTGGCGGCGACATGCGCAAGTGAATCTCCAGCTCCCGCACGGTGCGGTTATTGACCTGCGTGTCCGTGGCGGAATCTTCGATTGTAACGCGGACAGCGTGGTGCGCAGCCCGGCTGCATTCATCAGCTCTAACACGACCACGACCTTCTCTTGGTCGTTTGAGAATGCGTCCACCCACCACCAAGCGCGCTTCTTCTCAGGTTGCTCGGAAATCGCCTGACCATTTTCTGCGAGGCTTCAGACACGAGCAAGAGCTGCTCAGAAAGCAAGCGGTGGTAGTCACCGGAACGTGCATTCCTAGACCAGTTGTAGGCAGCCTTGGCTGAGCACTTAGCAGCTATTGTGATGCTGTTTGCTTTGGCACGCGCAGCTTTAGCAGGAGCCGGTTACCTGTTGGTTCGCAGTTGGCATGAAGAGCTGTAAGTGACTCTAGGGTATGTTGAATGGTTTGTTGACACATGAACATTGTAATGGGCAAGTAAAGGTGACTACTATTATGCATGGCAATGTGTTTCTTTGCATGTAACTTCAGTAGAGGAATTGCTGCAAAAGGTGCCAATAGAAGGAGGTCTAGCTGGCTGTTAGATGTCGTGTGGATTTGGTGAATCCTGGAGTAGAGAAAAGGAAGAATCACGCTGACAGGACCATATGTGTGGTGGGCTGGTTGTACACTATGCATGATACATTGCCCTTCGGCGGATGCTATTCCAAAACCAATTGACAGGAAAGCTCAGCAAGTGGTGTTCATTTGCTGAAGAACCCAACTGTTTGAAAAATGTTCTGTTTTTTATCATGCAGAACCGACCGCGCGCACTAGACGTTGTTCTCTCACTTTCCACTTTGCGTTCAAGCAGCAACATCAAGCAACCCAGCTCTCTTTCATAGCGCCATGGCTCGCAGTCTCTGCCTCGGGGTGATGAATACGCTGTTCAACGCCTTGCCGAAATTGAGGACGAGCTTCGTGTGCAAGAGACGGAAGAAGCTGCAAACGTGTTTGTGGTAGTTCAAGGACTCCGTCTATTTGCTAAGCTGGACGCCCCGGTGAAGCCAGTGTACATTTCTGCGATTATGTGCGTCGATCCAACGGAGGGCCTGCCAAACAACAAGGGTACGCGTGTCACACTGGTGGACGGCTTTAAGAGGCTAGATATGCCGACAATCTGGTAAGTTGTGTAAGATGTTCAACGCTGCATGTGCGGGTGTAACGGGATGAGAATGCTTGCTAGTTGTGCGAAAAGAGATCCGTCGTACAGGCATATGTCGAGTTCGAACCAATTCCTCAGAACGAGTCTATCCATCGACCTCGTCGAAGGCTAAATGAGTTGCGTCTATTGAAAAAAGTTAATTTACGAACATAAACAATTTGACTGTGCCGTACAGGACGACATGCCACACTGTTCGTGCGGTGCGCGTGCACCAGAGAGAAATTGTCAAGAGAATTGCGATAATTGCGAGAATCGCAGCGTAGGTGGATGGTTTGGTGACATTTTGGTTAGGACGGCTTCATGAAAATGTTTGTATATTTTATCAGATGCAAGTGGAATACGTACGAGGACATTGCGCCACCAAACCGATGTGCTTCAAACAGAGGTTTCAGGATGGTACATCCATCTTGTTGCCATTGGAAAATCCCAGGAGATGCTGCTAGCGGACCAAGCCATTGCAAAGGACGAATTTGTTGTTCAGTACGCTGGAGAAGTCATGACGCGCGTGGAGTACAAACGACGTCAACAGGTATACGTGCAAATGAAAGTGGATTGTGTATTTGATTAACGTAGGATTGATTTGGGCGTGTTCTTGATAGGTTCTACGCGGTTCTCGCCACTACTATGGTGTGGCAATCAACACAACTGAAGTAATTGATGCAATAGCTAAGGGACGTTGGCAAGGTTTGTCAACCATAGCTGTACACCCAACTGTGTTTTGGAAAGGTGGGGAGTCAATGGTGAGACCTGTTGTGGACTATTTGCAAATAAGCCCATTGCTCGAGCGGGGGCACTTACATTCAGGAACAACAATGTGGTGCGTTGTGCATGTTGTGTGAGTTTGTGTAAAATTGACTTACACAGAGTGCGCGACTTGTGCGTTTAAGCTCAGGACATGCGCTGGCGGGTCGACGCAGCGCCGTGGGTACATTCTTCAGTGATGGCGTCGATCATGTGTGTGGTTACAGTTAGGCTTTGACGATATTAATGAAAATACTGTTTTCAGCTTACGATACATACTTCGTACTGAGTATTGCCAATATTGCTAATTCTACTACTCGCGCGGTGATGGCGCTTGGTACAGGTGTTACTTAGCCACAGTGGTGAGCGGGTCAATTGGTCGCCGAGAAGGGCACGTTGGCAGGTTGTGGTGTAGGTTGCGTGGCCGTGGAAGTAAGGTATCCGTAGGTTTTCAGAACAAGATGGGCACAGTCGACCCGAAACGCTCGACTTCCATTCCACAGTAGTCCATCCTGCGAAGTGCGTGCAGTCGATGGAAAGTAGTCGTGGAGAGCGTAGTGGGTGACTACTACATGTAATGGCGAGGCGGTACAGCTAGGCCGTCCTAGAATGCTGCTAATTCTACTACTCGTTCCGCGGTGGCGCTTGGTGTAGATTGATTGACTGCGGTAGATAGGCGTCCGTAGATCTTCGTATCCGGCCACGATTGGCACGTATTCGAGGCAACATCATGGGTGCAAATCGGTTATACTGAAGTACATGTACTTCGGGTGCAACTTCAAGAAGCGCCTTCTGGACTCGGTTTTTAAACTTTTCTTCTCATTTAAAAGGGATGGGCCGGAGTTGTGGGCTGTTGGACCTCTTAAATGATATCCTGATTGAGGAGATAGATTTAATGAAGAAATAAGAGGTAATCGCGGTGACACTATTCGTTGTACTGAGCGGTGTGTACCATGACCAAACAACGTCGAAAGCAGCAAAGACAGCGAGAAAAAAAACCGCTAAGGCAGCTGGAAACGCATACCAGGGTTGGTACAGGAAACCGGAAGCGAAGTAGCTCGCTCGTGGTGCTTGAAGACATTGAAAACCAAGAGACATGCGCGTGAGCAGCGCGTTTCTGAAACGAGAGACAGGAACGGGAAAGCTCAGAATTGGCCAGAAACCAAGAAACGGAAGACACGATGCTGCTCCAGCGAGCATCCCAAGGCATACCAAGACGAAGATGCAGCGGGTAAGCCTCATACGGCGTTGTGTTTGTTTTGGTGTTGGAATTACCGTGGGTGCATACTGTGCGCAGCGTTTTTTGCCGCCATTGCTGAGCCGCTCTTCAAAAATTGTTGGGGCTGCGGCGAGTTAGCGAAAGCGAAACGAATGGTTCGAAACGCTATGAGCCCAACGGTCAGTATTGTGAGTCATTGCGAAATATGGACGGCATGTGTGAGGTGATTCCAGAGGCCATCACAACCCAGAAAACTGAGTGCGCTGTGTTTTCACGTGTTGTCGATATCATGCTGCATTGCTGAAAAACTCTACTCCAAAGTTTAGCAGAGCAAGTGGATTTTGCATTGCGCCAGTGCCAGTTGAGTTGACCGTCCTGAATTGGATGGAAGCCAGGTTAATCGGGTTCGGTGTTTCGTTCGCGACTTGCATCAATCTTTATCGAGATTACCAAGAGTTTACCCGATGTAATGCGGTAAATTACTGGAACGACGTGAACGAGGTGACTTTGTCACTGCCCCGACCACTGACCAAGTGTGAGTTGTTTTGCTGCGTTCGAAGAACCTGCTGGGCGAATCGTTTGTAAGAGTTCGACCACATTTGGTGCGGCAAGCATTAGAGTGGCTCATTGCCAATAACCCTCGCTACAAGCAAATCATAATTTCGGAGGATAACCTAGCAGCATTAGAGAACCTGAATGTCGATGCAGATGTTCCAAGTGTTGATTACCGATGAAGAGGTGACTGAGCTTCATGAAAATGTTCGACCCGAAGAAGTAGGTGAGATAAATTGCGGAGATGCCGAACGCCTGTTCGAACGCTCTGATCGACCCACCGACGAACTAAACTCAACCGAATCGACATACTCTACTAATTCAACTTCTCAACTCGCCAATCAGCGAAACGAAGTGATCGATATTGAGGATTCATTTGAGTTAGAGGCCGGTCAGGATGATGGGCTGAATGAGCTTGAGAAGATCGTTGGCGCGGCTAATGCTGCTGACGGACACCCCGTGTATCCTACTGACGAATTACGTTATAGAAAGGATCCAATAAAACGAGTACACGACGAAGGTGTTAATACAGAACTGTTTTCCTACATTGTTCCCCAACGGGGAAGGTGGATTTCATGAATTGTTAGGAGATGTAGAAGGCCGCATACATGAGTACAATTTGGCTAATTACTATGTCCACGTTATGAAGTGGCATGACATACGCTTTGTCATACATGGGGACTTCAAGTTTTCTGCTTAACCTTAATTCAAAGGCGACAGATTGATGGTCTGGTACGGCGAATAAACCAACAACCAAGTCGAACAGAGGTACATGGCTGCTCAGAAGGTGTGAATGAGGGAGTTAATGCAGCAATGGAGATGCTAGATTCCTTGAAGCCCTTCTTTCGAAGTGTTCGTGGTACTGGTTTATACTGGGCAAACATAAGAGGCGATGTCATGAGTATGCTAGGGAACAGCGTGCTGCCAACTCGCTGGCCAATGGTTTTTTTTCTGACACTTAGCGCTGCTGACACAATATGGCCGGCCTTTGTTAGAGCGTGTGACCCTAGCCTAACACTTGAGCAAGCACGAAAACTAAGCTCTCAAGGTAGGAGACGATATCTATCGGAAATCCTGATATCGCTGCCCGTTACTTAAAAATGCATTTTGTTTTAGCATATTTTATGCGGGATGGTAAAGCCTCTCGGAGAAGTATCTGATTACTTCTGGCGCGTAGAATTTCAACAAAGAGGTTCTCTACATATTCACGCTTTACTCTGGATTAAAAACGCACCAGATATCTTACAGCTAACGGAGTCTGTGATCGGACGCATGCTATTAGCGCATTATGTTGACAGTATTGTATCCGTGTTGGCGAAAACCTCTAAGGAGCTTGATATATGCTCCTGTTTACCTGCTGTCGTGATAAAGGTGAGAAACTTATTATCCTGTCGGCAAGACCACCAAAGGGTACGGCTGACGACTGGCAGTGAGATCTATCTCGAGTAATTCATCGTGTTCAGCAACACATATGCGTATATGCAGGAAACAATCGCAGCCTCTATCTGAAAGAGCTAAGAAAGCAAACAGAAATCGAGGTCGATAATTCTGTAGATGGTATTCCATCAGTCCAATTGCATTTAAGGAGAGAAGTTCCGACAATATAACTATCTACTCATCTGCCCTACTTTCCATGTGGAGAACCAATTTGGACAATCAATTAATAGGAAATGCGTATGGCTCGACAGAATATACTGCGGCGTACGTTAGCAAGGCCGAACCCGACACGCTTCGATTCAAGAAGATTATTGCAGCATCTGTAAAGCGATGTGATTCTAAGTTGGCCCAGTCACGCTATTTTAAAACGTGTCGCCAACGCAACCTTGTCGATTCGGGAGGTTAGCACCGAAGAAGCCTACTTCATTCTCTTGAGAGAGCTTCCCTTGCATGGAAAATCTAGGCAGGTCACGAGGGCGAAGGTAATGCGGCATACGCAGCGGTATTACCGAATTGAATGTCAGAATGGGAAGCTATTCACAATGGCAGTAATTTTTGGATAGTGAGCTACTAATTGAGCTGCATACATGGCACGTCCGAATGCTCCACCATTCATCGATATGACGTTCGCTACCTTTGTCGAAAAATACGAATTAGCTAACGATCTTTCAGCTGCATGTCCAAATTCAGGATGTCGGAGTAGAATAGATTCGAATGGATTCATAAAGCTCCGCAGCAAACCTCATGTAGTCCGAGGAACACCATGGATACGTCCAGATTCAACGAATCCCAGATTTTGCTTAGCAGAAATTTTCCTACAAACCCCATGGAGATCTCTGAACGAGCTACCTGAAACTGACGATGAATGCGTGCAAGCGTATGCGCTCGAGCAAGAAAGGGTTCTCCAAAAGAGCTTCGGCTAGAGTCGAACGAATTGCTTTATCTTCAGCAAATATTGATGCGCTAAATAATAGTGCGGTTCACCATCCTGTGCCTACGTTACCAGCTTCTGAGTATGTCTTTTGAGAACTTGCATTGGATGATAGTCAGGAAAACACCACCCTGCGCGAGCAAGTTGCCGGTGGTAAGCCGACTGAATGGGTGTATAGGCGCGTTTACAATTCCAGTGACATTGACAAAGCGCGAGGATTTATTAAGAACTATGTAAGGCCCTGGGTTAAGTTCAGCGTGAGGTCATATATTCTCGAAGTGTAACAAGTGGCGAAAATACTCGTGGAAGTCATTACAACTAATATAAGTGCAGTGCTAGTTTTGAGAGTATTAGTGACGAAATGGACGGTTCGCAATGGGTTCTGTTAGCGATGCAACAATCACGAGAGTGTTTTCGAGCTTCGATTGACAACTCAATTTGCAAACCAATGCAAATGATTATACATGGAGAAGGAGGTTCAGGCAAAAGCTGGCTTATCCGACACATTATAAAAGCTTTGCATAACGTGTTCAGCGAGCATACAGTTTCTAGACAATATTCTAGGCGTGTGCTGCTACTAGCACATCAGGGAACTGCAGCTTTCAACATCAAAGGTCGAACAATATGTTCTGCGCTAGAATTGACATCGTTCTCAGGCAACGCGTTTTCATCACTATATGCATCACTTTCTACTCTAAAAGAGGTCCAACAAAACTTTAAAAAAAAACTCTAACAACAATTCGTATGGTGGTAACTGATGAATTCAGAGCGATTTATTGTGGTACTGGATTGACCAAAGGATGAGAGAGACTTGGACAAATGCAGCCACATAGCATTTGGAGGACGACATGTGCTTTTTACTGGAGACTCGGCGCAACTCGACCCGGTTGTTCCGTATTCACTCTCGATACCTCGTTCAAAAATGCAATATGCAATACACAGGCAAGGACAGGAGATATGAGAAGGAATAGAATACGTTTGCACGCTGACAAATCAGAATCGAGGGAAGTCGTACCCAGAGTACTGCGTCGTCTTTGTGCTAAGCGCCCTACGAGTGAAGACGTCGACCTGTTTAACACTAGATTTCGAATGGAAGATGAAATGCCAGCGTGGCCTTCAACACCGAAACGTATTGCTTACAAAAGTGTCGACGTTGCTGAAGCAAACAACCGAAACCTCAATGCGAGTCCAGCTCCAATTCTCTATGTTCGATCTAAACACATGGTTCAGTTAAAACGGCTCGCTAAACAACGCGAAATCGCTCTGAACTCAGTAGATATCTTACTACAGGAAGCAGAAACAACAAACTCTAACAGGGACAGAGTTGTTGGAACAGATATTAAACTGGCTGTTGAAGCTCCCGTCATTTTGACCTTTAACATGGGGCAATCAACAGGACTTTGTAATGGCATGAATGGCATTATCTACGCCTTTAATTTCCCACCCGATTGTGGCTTGCCCATAGTCTTAGTTCAGATCACAGACGAATACCTCGGTCCGTCATTTTTGCCTGCCGCTGCAAATTTCGTACCAATTATTCCTAGAAGAATGAGTTGGGGCAAGAAGTCAAGTAACTTGAGTGTATTCCTTAAGGGCATACCAATACACCTTGCGTACGCGATGCCAGTTCATAAAGTTCAGGGTCTGACGTGCTCCAAAATTGTTTTCCACTCGATGAGTATACCTAACACGTCTTTCGCTTATGTGGCACTTTCACGCGTTCGCGGACGCGATGATATCGTGCTAACGACTCCGTTAACGCTCGAAAAACTATTATCTTCTAAGCCTAGTTGAGCAGCTTTCACGAACGAAGATATACGCATATACGAAGCTGTAAACAAAACGAAACTCAACGCATGTCAAATCGTAGCTGGAATGAAACAAGTGGCGTTGCTTCATAATATGTCATGGCAGCCACGGTGATCCCCTGTACATGTTTGTCCTCTCAATAGCAAATACCTGTATACCAAAGTTATTTTTCGAAGTTAGCAATGCATTTACGTGCTCTTTTTTTTCCTGCAACGATGAGGATTTCCTCTCAATGGGTCATTACGTATTTGCGCCGTGGCGCATACGCCTTTTGACGATGCCCACCAACAACCCTGCTAGCACGGAAACCGCTCAAGATCATCCGTCGTCTCGTGACGGTGTTGTATGATTAAAATCACCCAAACCTTGCGAGCAAGCCATGTAT
The DNA here is from genome assembly GCA_001314375.1 of Phytophthora podocarpi. Lineage (NCBI taxonomy): Eukaryota > Oomycota > Peronosporomycetes > Peronosporales > Peronosporaceae > Phytophthora > Phytophthora podocarpi. The sequence goes on along the minus strand of LGSN01000643.1, from coordinate 25,259 downwards.
ATCGCAACAAAGGAATGCAAGCAAGTCCGGCATCCGGAAGTTTGAAAGTCAAAAGGAAGAAAAAGTACCAGCAGCTCATGACGGCAATCTACAGGGATAGAAACCAGAACCAGCTGTAGATGTCGAAATCTGGGTGTTCTGCCACTGCGAAAAGTTCCACCAAGCAGTCATGCACGTCGGCAACAGCCACACGTAGTGAGAGCAGGTCTGCCAATCGATTGCGTGTCGCCAAGCAAGGACGACGCGAGAGAGCACGTCGGACGTTGAACGCTCTGGAGGAAGCCAATGATCGACGCCGCCGATTTCACGAGGTATCAGGTCGATTCGAAGCCGATCGACTCATTGAGATTCGCGCTGAGGTCGGCTTCCAGATGATGTGCGAGGGCTTAGCTGCACGTGACGAGGTGGCTGGAAGAGCACCTAAAGCCACCCCTACGGAGTTGTTTAAATGATTCACAAGGATGCGTGGTAGTGACGTACGGACACGATGCATGGTGTATGGTAGATAGATATTAAGGCCATCAATTGACGCCAAATGGGAAAATAACAAACTTAAGGGATCGACAATCAAGTCAGATGTCATTCAACATTACCGTATGCATCATAGTGGACCCTTCCAAACCCACATACCACGCAAACATTGCATTATGCTACCAACAATGACCTGGGCTGTGAACCTACCCTGCCTGTGCCTCCTTGGGTTTTCGGTGTTTGCCGCGTTTGAAACTGCGTGTGTAGGCGGCCTGGCGTACACGTAGTGCAAGTACGATGTTACCAACAGCCAAATGCTTTGTCAGTGATGTCTTGCAACCGGTACAGTGCACACGAATTGCAATACTTACGATGTTGATACATCGCGAACATCACAGCACATGCGTGGACAGCTCGGTCATTTCTGGTTTGATTTGACGACTCTCCACGATCACCGCTTGTCGGCATATCCATCACAGACGCTTTGTTCGAAGATTTCGCTTCTTCAAGGCGGTGGGGTGAGGTTTTTCCGGCATCCGTCGACGTACTGGACCTGAACGACACTCCAAAGTTGTGGCCAGGCGCACTAATCAATTCCAAAACAGAGCAGATACAAACATTGAAGTTACTTGATGAAACGTTTTAAGATTTATAGCTCGTTTTCGTACCCTTTGGTTTATGGTGAGCAGCCTCCACGCGCTACAGCACGGTAGTATCAACAGCATCAGTCAAGTTAACTAGGGCCCATATACTGCACGATGAGCTTCTTACCCTTGACAACGAGTTGTACTCCCAGCGACTGTTGTCTTCATTTTGACAATCTTGAACAGAATTGGGACTTTTCTCTTTGAAAGGTTGCTCGCTAAAAAAAGGGGGGGGGGGGCACCCCTAAAACTGTGCGTACACATAGTTTTAGAAGACCGCACCTTTAACCCTCGTCAAGCGAGTATTTATTTTGTATAATACATAATAAGAGAACATCTTGATTAAACTATTGGTGTGAAGCCTCGACAATTTATCTATAACAAGCCGTTTGGCGAGGGAAGTGCACTACACACTACGAAACGACACAAAATGCTGCAAAACTTGAGATAACCGCTACAGACTTGATGCGACGTGGCGTAATACTGCAACAGGATTGGTTGGGATAGAATAAGATGCGTCAGCAAAATCTCTCTTTTCCGATTCCCTTTCCGATCCGATCGACGCTTGCAATTTGGCGTGTTAAACTTGACTGCAGCGCGCAATGTTTGTGCACAAAATATTTCGGCCAGTTCTAGACTAGCCAGAAGTGAAGAAGAACGAGAATAGAACTGGCCGAAAATTTTGGTGCGCGAACGGCAAGTTCTGTCCGCTTTGTGCTGCGAAAGCGATCACATCAATGTAAGTGAGGGGTTTGTATTTGTCTGCGTTCTATATGTCGTCTGCTGCTCTAACTGCTTTTCTCTTCCTATGCGTCGACATCAGGCTCCGTTTGCAGAGTCAGATCCGCTTCTTCAGGTGCGCAGGAATCGCCGTCCCATTAGACCAAGTCATGTGCCAAACCTGGCTGAATGTAAGCACGCTTCATGAAGTGGTTCAGCGGGTATAGTCGCATGGCAGTACGTATCCATTGTGCGTGTTAGTACACTGGGAACAAATGTAGTTGTTCTCGTAGCGTTTTGTCTGCTGGGTGGCTATCGCCGGGCACACGTTGCAGAGATGCTGGTGGCGCTTGGACTTCCAGCTCTCATCCCAGTAAGCGTCCGTGTTGCCGCTTGCGCTCCGCTGGGCTATTCGGTACCGACACCATTATTTTGACGCTCTTGTTCGGCAGTAGAGTGTCTCCGTGATGGTCAGGAGTTCCACGTGCAGCTGACGCATATACTTAGTGTAGGTGGGTATAAGCTTGTCTTTATATTCCTAATAAGTTTGTGCGCTGCTGTCGCCTCTATCACTCTTGCTCTCGTCATCATATACAACATAGTTCTGAAAAACACTCTGTTTTTGCGTCCTTGTTCTGTATCCTCCTGAGCAGTCAAAGACAACGCTTGGATAGCAATCACAGGCGATAGGTCTACTACACTCGACGTTGAAAATGCAGCTAGAGCTCTTCTACAGCTATGATAGCGCGGGGAGGCGGTGTTGGGGTGAGTAAGGCAACTGAAGCGACTGGAGGTGGCGTCTAAGGTACACGCACTGGGGCTTGAATATAACAGCTTGTTCAGCGGGTGGATATGCGTGTTGATGCCAGTATCTCTGCTGGTTTTCTACAGAGAATCTCAAATAAACATTGAAGGTACTGATAGATCTAATAGCCTTTGAACTCGCGCGAACACCACGAAGGTATGTCCTCTTGTCATAGAATGCATTTATCGGTAAGTGCAGCCTCGCAATCCATACTAGAAACCATACACAAACAACGTGGTCAACACCATTGCTCGCACCGTCCAGACGACTGGTTACTCCAGGCTTGATGTAAGTGTAGTCTGCGCTAAGACCTCTTTTGGTTTCCTCGCTTTACTTCCGCCTTCGATAGACTTCTCGTTTGGCGGTTCATTTTCCGAGTAAAATGGAATATGGACGGAAGGGGAAACGAGGGCATCAATTTGGATTTTCAAACCTCGCAATGATTTATATGATTTTTCTATACCCCTTGAATAATCACCGTCTATCTTCCTATTGCTAATCCACAGCGATAAGTTTACCAACCCCCTACCATACAAATAGAAGTTGACGCGAATCTGTGGCCGGAGTCGGAAGGTATCTATCTATCTGAGCAGAATGCAATGTCTAATAAAGGAGAGCCGGTACTAAAAAGGCAAGCATTCTAAAGTTTATCAGGTCAGTGATGTTGAATGTTGGAGGAGAATCGACTTCCCGGGGTGCGAAGCCTTTGGCCTCAAGTACCGCTAGGAGAAAATCTCTATTTATATGCGGAGTAATGGAATGTATCTATTGTGCCTTTCAATAATTCTGCCGCGATAATTATGGCTTAATTCGAATCCCTTTTCTGCCCTAATTCTGACTTGGGCATTTAATTCCATCGTTAATTATGGATGGGTCAACCTTAGACGATTTTAGCATGGCGATAGTGAGACGGCTTTAATGCGAATAAACCTGATTTAGAGAGGCCATTCTGTCTTTACTCGGCCGTACATCCATCAATGAGCTTGTAAATGCCGATGGAGAGTGTTAGGGGAAAACCTCACAATCTTAGGCATAATTAACACTAAATAAAGGTCGATAGCCTTTTTATGGATCTAATTACGCCTGAATTAGCAGTCGACCCGCCAAAATAGGTGAAAGGCACAAAAAGTTAGCTGAATATTAAATCCTTTCATATCACTTATTCTGTACAGTTACACATGCTTGTGCGGTCCTCGAGGAATTTCCATAATCCAGTAGAAAAATACTGGATCGTCCCGGAGGGCAGTAGAAAAAATGAACTACTGTCACAGTACTTGTTAAGTTCGGAAATTGGATAATATCGAACTTAAGCGTCCGTCAGCTTCAGAGCCGCTAATCCTTTCGAGATCGGGTCCTCGACTTGTTTGCTGCCGACGTCTCCTACGCCTCCGTCTAGTAGATTGATATACTCGTCTAAACTCGATGGAATTGTGCGCGAATTCCCTTTTTATTAATAATAAATTTAAAATACATTAAATATGCTCTAATGTTCATCCACTGCTTTGCGTAGATTCGCACTACCACGTACATTCTTCCAGAGCATAGGTAGAGCTTGATAAACCTGCCGGTTCCACCGAAACGTCTTCGCGAAGAAGACCCAAATCTCGCGCAGTGGTGTCGAGCACGATGCAATTACCATAGTTTAAAGGCGCCCTTGATCTCGGCTTGGTCATTCTTACCATGTTTGGAATGCAGAGATGGTGTCCCATACGATGACTAGCAGCGGGGAATATGAGGTAGCTGAGGACGAGTATTGCAGTAGAATTGAAAAGTCGTCGAGTATGTATGGGGAACTAGCAGGTAGGTATTGCCAGTTGGACAACTGGCAACTGGTTGTTTATTCTGCTGCAATGCCTAACATCATATTCTTAGCCACCCCTGCAGCCAACACCCTCGACATCGCATGTAGACCTGAAAACTAATTAAAGGAAGGTATACCAAGAATAAATCAATACGCAAGCCCAGGGTCTACATGAGACAGCTTTGACGAATGCTTCGAAGTATAATACATCGCATTTTATGGCGGAAGACTAAATCTGGGAGATTACTCTCTCTCTCTCTCTCTCTCTCTCTCTCTCTAAAGTCTAAAGACAGCGGATTCTCTGATCAGCCGATAGGTACGTGTATCACATTACATGACCATGCAATGCGAACCTATCTGGTTTCTACAGTATTATGGAAATTCACCTCGCTCTCGGGCACGATCCAGTAGTTTTCTACTGGATTATGGAAATTCCTCTGCGGTCCTCACTTCTTCCTAAGCAGTCCCCGCGCAGAAGTTTTTTACCACCTAATCGCCCAGGATGAAGCGCAGAGATAAAGGCCGATACAAGGCGACGTCGCCTCCGACATGGTAGAACGTGACCAGCCGGACATTAACGAGTGCCTCATGCAGCCAGCTAATACCTGCACGAGCCAAGTGGCTCAAGAAATACGAAAGTAAATTTGGCTTGATGCCGATCGCTTACTGTTTGTTGCTTTAGGGGGGGGGGGGGGTATTTCAGAACATGACTCTAGGAACCCCTAATGAAAACGACATCGGGCGATCTGTTGTGGCTATTAATATCTCTATGATTCACTATCTTCTCGACAATACCTGGGAATTCTCGATCATGGCCGATGGTGTCTGTATCGAGGGGCAGACACGTGAGAAGATCGACGAGGCATGAAAATTGCTAACACGAAAGGAGAATTTAACCTACTGGTTGCCTCTGTAATTGGTCTAGCTAGCATTTCGCCTGGAACGCACTCCGTCGAAGCAGATTTTATTGTGNCCACCGAGGCGGTCTAATTAACTACGCAATGGGGGGGGGGCTCCAAGCCGGACAGTATTTCGATCTAGTTCCTCCGATGAACTCCACAAGGAAGACCCGCGACTTGCGTCAGGTTCGTGATCCCAACGAAGGAATGCCTACTTTACGCATCATGCACCAATACATTTTTCTATATACTTGCAAAGTGCCTGATTGATTACAATAGGATTTGTATCGGAATGCCCATCTGAAGGTCGAAAATCCTGCCCATATGAACTCAAATGGGTAGATGGGTACTAGCGCCCATCTGGCAGAAGCCTGCCAATCGTCATGTCAAGCGGGTTTCACAATACATTTTTTAATTTACATTTTTAAAAAGTGTACAAAGAAACTACTGGTAAATTTTAGTCACTGTCAAAAACATGAGGAGCTCTTTGCATGTGGCTGCGCGTCGGACGTCGGCTCTCGCTCGCTGCGCCTCCACCGCCTCCAAACAGCCGGGCCGTGTGGTGGTCATCACATCCGGCAAAGGCGGCGTGGGCAAGACCACAGTCACGGCCTCCATGGGTTACGGCCTGGCGCAGCGCGGCTTCCGCACGTGCCTGATCGATTTCGACATTGGGCTGCGCAACTTGGACTTGCATTTGGTACGTTGCGCTATTCCAATACAAATTTAAAATAATAATATGCTAGTATCCGGTCCGTTACGCTAAACGTATTTTCGACACTCAGGGCTGCGAGCGGCGCGTCATTTTCGACTTTATCCACGTGATCGAGAAGAACTGCCGCCTGAATCAGGCGCTGATCAAGGACAAGAGACTCGAGAGACTGTCGCTATTGGCAGCCAGTCAGACGCGGGACAAGGAGGCGCTGACCGAAGAAGGCGTGGAGGAGGTTTTGGACGAGCTCAAGGCCCAGTTCGACTTTATTTTGTGTGACTCGCCCGCCGGTATCGAGTCGGGGGCGCGTCACGCCATGTACTTCGCAGACGACGCCATTCTCGTGACCAACCCGGAGATATCCAGCTGTCGCGACTCGGACAAAATGATCGGCTTCATCGCCAGCATGTCGCTGCGAGCCAAGGAAGGCCGCGAGCCGGTGAACCAGCGCCTGCTCGTCAACCGCTACGACGCCAACCGCGTCAAGAACGACGACTGTCTCTCGGTAGACGACATCGAGGAGATGCTGGGGCTGCCGGTGTGCGGCGTGATCCCCGAAAGTGCGCACGTGCTCACGTCTTCCAACATGGGACAGCCCGTGATCACTGCAGAGGGAGAAAACGCCGCGCTGGCGTTTGAGGACGCGGTGGCACGCTTCTTGGGCGAGGAGCGCGATATGAAATTCCTAGAGCCTGAGGCGCCCAAAGGACTGTTCAGCCGTATTTTCTCGTAGCTAGAAGCTAACTTGTGCGCAGTACCTTGGGCGATTCAGAAGACTCGAACAAATATCTGAGTAAAATGGGCAAAATCAAGAAACACGGTTCTGCTTAGAAACCCAGAGACAGGCTAGACTGGATGCGCTATCAGCGTCGGCTCTTCTCCTTGCTTCCCTTCTTCTTCAGTGCGTGCATCTCCTCGGCCTCCTTTTGCTCTAACTCTAACGCATTTAGGCGCTCCAGCACTATAATCAAGGAACATGTTAGCAAGACAATCTATACCCCAAAAACCTTCATAGTAATGCGTACCTGGCAACAACTCCTTATAACGCGTCTCCGCTAGCAAGAAACCCTCACGCTTGATCTCCTTAATACTGAGTTCATGCTCCACAGTGCTAGGGCGCTTCATGACCTCCTTGGCCCATGTTGCGTCAGTACGCGCGAAGAAATCGCGCAGGTTCTCGCCCACTTGGGGCGTGCGATCGACATCGCTAAGTCCCAACTGCTCCTGCAGCTTCTCCATCTCACCGCGAATCGCTTTGCGGTGGCTCTCCTTCTTGGTCTTGGCTTTCTTCTTCTTGTCTTTCTTTTCTTTCTTGGCCATTTCCTCGGCATCATCCCCTTCTGTTTTCTTGGCCAGCATCGCTATTGCCTGTTCCACAGCCTTCGCCTTCTCCTTTTCTTCGCGTGATTTCATACGGCCCACATCGTCGTCGTCGTCATCGTCATCATCATCGAAGTCGTCGTCGTCGTCATCATCGTCGTCACCGTCCGAAGACTCCTCCGTTTCACTCATTTCACCCTTCCAAATCTGCTGGCCCATCGTACCAGGCAACACTTGCTTCCACTCATCGAGACGCTTCAGGTCCAACGACCAGCAATCGTCGAGCGTGATCTCGCGGTCGCCATCCTCTACAACACCGCCGTAGACGTAGAGAGTACTTCCACGGACCATCACAGCGGGGTTAATACGTGGGCAAGGGGCAGGGGCAGCAGGCTCTTCCTCCTCCGGTTCCTCAAGCTTGCTCTCTTTAGTAGCAACAACGGCGTTTTCTTCTTCCTTCTCCTCCTCTTTCGTTTCCTCCTCTTCTTCAAGTTTCAGTTCAATTTGCTTGGCAGAGCGCGGTTCTTTCGGCAGGTCATCGTCTTCTCCTTCTTCACCTTCCTTGGTCTCTTCTTCCTCGTGCGCATCCTCAATGTACACGATGTTGCCCTCGTCGTCGACGTATCCGAACTGCCTCTCCAGCATCGCATCGAAATCTACCACATCTTCGTCGTCTTCGTCGTCTTCATCACCATCATCACCATCATCGTCACTGTCACCAGCAGCTCCATCTTCGAGCGCCTTGGATTTCTTCTTGCGTCGGCGCTTGCCGTCCGTGGACTTCTTGCCACGCAGCTTAAACTCGAACCAACGACGACGGTCCATGTCGTACACGAAAAGATCATTGTAAAACGTGGACTGCATCGTGTGACGGCGCTTCTCTTCATCGAATACACCACCAAAAAGAATAAAGCGCTGCTTGTGCACCGTCACAGCGGCACCACCACGTGGACTCGGAGCCTGACCCTTTCGCGAGAGCTTCTCCCACATCGGCGGCTGACGCTTGAGCACGGGAGCCAAGTTCAGCGCCCACAGGTCCGAGTACACCTTGCCTTCCGACTTTTCGCCGACATTCTTCACCTTGGCGTATCCACCGTACACGAACACGAGGTCCTTCGACGGGTGCACCGCCAACTGGCACCCACTGCGCTCAGCAGGCACCTGTCTGTGCGGCGGATACGTCACCTTTTGCCACTTGAGCTCCGCCAAATTGAACAAATACAAGTCGTTGAACCACCTGCAGCAAAATAAATACAGACACACAAATAACAGAGTAAGCACCAATCAATCACCTCGCACTACTGCGTCCGACCACCACAGTCCACTGAACGTACTTGGTCTCTCGCGCTGCCTCGTAGAACCCGCCAAACACGACGAGATAATTTCTCCAGACCACCATCCTGTGTCCACTTCTAGGCGATGGTCCTCCCTTCACCTCCAGCTCTTCCCACGCATTCGTCTTCAAGTCCAACCTCCACAGATCTCGGTAGTGGTGGAACTGATCCGCCGTCGCGAACTCGCCTCCAAACACGTACAGGTGGTCTCTGTACACTGCCGACTGATGGCTACATCTAGGAGGCGGCGAATTGGGTGAGCTAATGCCTTTCCACGCGGCGTCTCGCAGCGCTTCCGCCTCGCTGGGCGCCTCCTTGGCAGCCTGGAGCTCGTCGGCGTCCAGCGGCTGCTTCACGTCCAGATTCCACTTGAACACGTCGTTGTAGCAAACGTTCACGTCTCCGTCAAAGTACTCGCCGCCGAACAGCAGCATCTCGCCTGACGGTAGCGCAGAGAGCGTGAAATTGGCGCGCGGCGAGGGCTGCGGCGCCGCCTCCACTGTCACTTGGGTGCGCTCCGCGTCCTTCTTGCGGAACTCCTGCAGGATCAGCTCAATGTCCTCCTCCTCGGTGCCCAGCACTTTGCGGTCCTTCTTGGCGCTCTTGGCGGTCTGCTTGGCCTTCTTGGCCTCCTGCCGCTGCGCCTTGGCCGCCGCCTTGTCCGCCGTCTTGCTGCCGCCGGTCTTCTTTTTAGCCATTATTGAGTTTTGTTTTGGTCTCTTTGATGATGCTTGGCTGGTTGGTGATCTCTTAAGCGAGACATTAAATTTGATTTGATTTAAGTAAGTCGAAGAAAAGCAAGAGGGTTTTGTGTATGTATAGACAAATCACTAAAAAGTAGTCTTCTGCAGCTGGCAGTGACTGTATAAAGTTTTTTTCTCTAAAATATGTGTAATAACGCCTCATCGAAGGTCCCATTCGGGGATTGATAGTAGTATGTCAATTAGTAGTCGATAGTACTACTAGTATTAGTACTAAGACTAAGCATATCCTCGCCCGGTCAGTGACTTAGTAGTGCTAACCCATTAGTAGTCTGAGATTTACAATTATTAGTACTAGAACCACTACTATTTCAGGGAAGGGTCGGCGGCCCTTAAAGCCGTTCCTAACCGGGATCGGGATCCCAAACTCGTACCTTGATTGGCTGGTGTTGGCCTTGGGGAAGGGCTATTCTGGTGATTACATTATCCGTGCGATCTCAGTCTCGGATCGCGACCTGGACTGGATCGCCGGGTCGCACGTGTTTATGTTCAACCTTCCCTCCAAACCGAAATTATGTTCCATTTTTAAGGTACATTTTGTTACCGGAGCGCGATCCCGGTTAGGAAGGGCTGGATCGCAACCTCCGACACTTGTCGTGCCGAACCTAATCTCCTGGGATCGCGATCCCGGTTAGAAACGGCCCTTAGACTCCGAAAAGACGCGTCCAACGCGTGGTTCTCCAGCCCCGCCCTCCGCCTTTGCTGCGTTGGTCATTCTTCATTGTTCTCTCGGCCGACCAACAATGAAGTGCGCTAAGATCGACTGTTGTTACGAAGACTTGAACGCACCATCACCTTGTTGTGTCCGTACACCACCTTTGTTGTAACGAGCTAAGTAGTAACGCAGAGCTTTGAAGAGGTGAGCTTATATGTGAACGAGTTTCTGGTAGTGCGTTTCAAGTTGAAATACCTAGCATAAATTTCTAACTACCCATGTACAGAAAGCGCTGTTATATAAAGAACACCTGATGTTCTACAGAGCGCAGTTTTCTAGCAACAGTGAAATGGACGGCGCGGAAGTTTTGGCGTCAAGATCACCTGAACAAGATGATCTTTCGGCGTCGGATAGTGAGTTGGAGCTGCTATGTGGTGAGGTAGTCTCGCAACAGCCCCATGATAGCCCTGTTGATGACGCCCTGAACACAGCAGCAAATGACCTGGTGGAAAAACGGCTCAATCACCGCGTTGACTGGGCCGAAATTGCTGATCGTCAATACACCAACGACGAAGAGTGCAATTTGGTTCTGGAAAAGCTGAGCATGCGGAACAAGCAGGGGCAACATGTGTGGAACGTGAAGCAGCTCCGCCAGCATATTGATGTTTGCCAGTGGTTTGCTGAATACGGGAAAATGGAATACCCGTCGATCGCTAAGCTCTCAAGAGTTTGGTTGGGCCGAAGTTCGTCGACTGCATTCCAAGAACGCGTTTTTCCTACTGGATCTTTTGTTATGAATTCGCTACGAACCCGTACCGACAACGAACGAGCGCAACGACAGTTTGTGTCGCACCGCAATCGAGCTGAAATCCAGCGCATGGAGGAGACAAAGCACAAAGTGTGGTAACACGCTGCTGAAGCCGATGTTAGTAGTCTTAGTAGTGGATTTAGTAGTGATATTAGTATTAGTACTAATGTGTTTTCGGCAGATTAGCAGTGCTAAGACTAACCACCATTCAATGACTGGGTCAAAATTAGTAATAGTACTAACGGCCCGAAATCCCCACTACTAACAAACCCTGGTCCCATTCACTTTCGAACGTTTTTACTGATCTAAACAAACGTTGGATTGAAGGTACTGTACAGCGTACCAAAGACGTGTTTTAACACAAACTGAAAGCGTACCTCAGCAACCCAAATAATGGCCTCTTGGGGCAAGATCATCGCTAGAATGAATTATGCGGGGGCACATGGGCCAGCGAGAGTCCACACACCTGGAGTGGACTGGCATACAACCGGTAGTTTAAAATTGTGGGCGTGAGCTTGTACAGCAGCGGCAGTGGGTACGAACAGTACCATTCCTGGACCTGCAGCGGCATGCCAAGGCCGATGATGAGAAACCACACTCCTGTGTAATACTACTTAGTAGTAGCAGAAGCCATGATGGACAGATTGGTCTGTACTATCGCTCCAACGCTTCGCTCCAACGCTTCGCTTCTTCCCGTGCACACGAGATTACCGGTACAGCAGTGAACCTATTAGTGGGCGGACCAGTGTGAAACACAAAAACTATGGGTACCGGTATAGTAAAATCAGTAACACTTTTTACGAGTAGTTACGCCTAGGTGTATGTATTCTTAAGTATACGTCTATTAAAAAAAACGTATAAACAGTCGTTTAAAACGTATGTGAACATACTGTACCGGTAATTACCAGCAGTACTCTGTACTCCGTGAAGCTCTCCGCGAATTTGTACTGTACAGACAATCCTATCGGTAGGCATAGCGCCGGAAGCCTACGTTTTATTCCTGTCTAAGGGGGTTCCTATCGCGGGGTGTACCAATTACGTGGAACCGGATGGTGTACCATAGATTTGGCACACTCGATGCAGATCGCATCACAACAACCATTGTTGGTTGAGCTTGTAGCTGGCCAACCAGCACCACTACTACGCTTTTAAACGCGCGCTCCTTAAAAGAAGCGCTACAGGCGCTGTCAGATTCAACATGCACGGGCCAACTTGAAGCGGACCCTACCATGGACATGAGCGCGGCGGCTAAGCTGTGCAATGTACGCCAGGCTATCTCATGGAGCCTTGCATACTGGAGCTCTATGCCATCGTTAATATTTGCTAAGTGCTGGAAGCACACCGGACTTCTGGACTACTACTTGCTAATACGAAGGTCCCGAAGACGATTATGAGGAAGAGTTTGCTCCTGAAGAGATCAAGGAGCATCTCAATAGAATCGGTAAGCTACTCATTCCGGCGGATGTCGGACTAGTCGGTGAGCGGACTACGAGTGATGCAATGCACGCTTCTGGGAGGAAGCAAGAATTTCTCGCTCTCAAATTTGTCGAAATTGCTAAAATGATTTCCGTCGGCGCGCCACGGTGAATCAGTCGAAGCGTGCTTTTGCTGCGAACACACCGCATAGGAATCCCTTCACGTGTGCACCATACGACTACGTTTAAGATAGAGAGTTATCCAGTAATGCCACTTTCATTATGTGATGGAGGCTACATATAGCTTTCACCGTTTTGGGCGTTTTATGCCCTCTTCTTAGCGAGACCTCTTATTAATACGAAGTCGGCGAATATTCCTATTCTGGGGCGCTTAACTATGGGAAAGTCACAACTGTACAGGTCGTCCGAGCAGAGACATCTGCTGCTTGTGTCAGTTGACCCTACTGTCAACATCGTCCCCTACACAAATTTGAGTTATCCTGCGGTCCGAGGGTGGGAGAATCTTCCGCCTTGGACAGTTTGTTCATGCTGCAGCAGTCAATTTTCTAGATTCTCTTGAAACAGCGCTACTACCAGGACGCTGGCAACGTGAGCGAATTTGTATTGATCTTGGACTGTTGGTGTGGAAGGCAAATGCCGAAGTGAGCATTATGAAGTTAGTGAATCTGTCCTACTCGTTCATTTCTAANCTAAACTCCAATCATTCCATATCCAGGAACGTACTGCACATGCTCGTCCGGTCCGGACTTCAACCACGTCTGTCTTCGAGTCATCAGACCATGAGTCCGCGTCGTCAGTCGTCCGTCGTGGCATGCGTTGGCGGCGCTCCAGGTCAACAATTTGATACATGCCTCGTAGCTCAAGCGAATGCAACAGGAGCACTGACCCATAAAATGTCCATCCTTGCTTGTGATATAAAACGAACGTATCTCGACTTTTTCCGCATTTTGATATTTTTCTGTGTTCCCTCGATCACTCCTCTTCTTAGCGAGATCTTCTGTTAATATTCATTTTGACAATTGAGAAGTGAGATGGATTGAGCTTGTATTCGGGTACCGCTTTTATATTTCTGTTGAGAGGGTATGACACTTCTAGGGATTACTACAGAGGGGATTGTCTGTAAATCCAGATTGGTGGTACCGTACATAATAGTAATAACGTTATGTTTTCAGACTGCTCTGGGTAATATATTACTTGAGTATAATAATAGGCACAATCCGTTTATGACGGATTGTGCCATGAAAACACTGGCACAAGACGCATACGATAGAAATAGTGGATTCTAATCGAAGTATCCGATCGTGGTCCTTCTCACCGCGAACGAGCTTAATCTCGAGTAAAATCAGCGTCAACGCAAGTAAGTCACCAAACGGAGCCACTTCGAGTAATTCAAAACAAGAAAAGCTAAAATACGAGTATGTAGAATTTGGCTATTAATGAAGTAATGCAGTTAAACAACAAACGTAGATGAAAATCAACGATAGATGTATTGATGTCCACAACAACGAGTCGTAGACTGAATGTGCAAAAAGGAAACTGCTTCATAGCAAGAAAATCGCTTATCAAGGTGTTCTCACCAAATGTACGTCCACCTTAGTACGCCACTGCGCCTGCAACGTCTGCACCGTGTGTATAAGCGCGATTCAGACATTCAGCAAGGTCTTGACACTCCAATTTGACCTGCGCGCCGCTCGAAAACTTCGCCATCCAGAAGAAGACGCCATCATTCTCTCCCCACGAGATCACCTTCCCCAAGAGGAATTGTTCTTCCGCAATGCCATCTTCCCCGGGAAGTTTGAACTCCCTCATCAAGTTCCAGTGCAGAGGTCTTGCAGGATATTTTAAAAACTCTCGAATCAGAACATCGACAGAGAATCGATGCGTGTTGTCACAACCTTCTACCGGCGGACCGACGCGCTTGCGTTGACCATCACTTAGCTTCCGTACCAGCAATGCCTTAAGCAGCTCTTCAATGGTGATATCCTTTTGCAAGGTCATGGCAGCGATGACGTGGGAGCATTGCCATCCAGTCTGAAAAAACATAGCACAGTCACATGCATATTTTTTCGGATAGCCTGAATCTAAAAGACATTTATGTGAGTTTGATCATAGACAGCCTCGATATAGCATACATTAAAAAGTCGTACCGTTCGGGTGGAGACGGATGGAGCCGCCGAGATCATACCGGCGTCCTCCAGATTGTCCCTACTACGCAGTTGAACTTGATGAATGGACAAGCAGTGCAGCTCAGCCGTGTTCACGGTTAGACCAGTTGGTAATTTGCCGTGGATGGAGTTTCTATAGCTGCAAAATTCAAGGATACACAACAAGTGAGAATCATAAAAATAATCGCAACAAAATAACAACTTACGTAGTTGCGCGGGTGCGGTCCAAAACCGCACCGTGAATGTTCACGGGAGACACAACGAACTTAGACGCGTTAAACAAGATTCCTTTCACAACCTTAGAACGCGTGTCCTTAATGACGTAGTAGTTGGCCTTCTCCTGGAGTAGAGTTTGGGCACGCACTACTGCTTCACTGACGAATGGACCTGAAAGCAACGGTACAGATTAGATAGTCAAGGAAATTGAGGAGATAGCACAACGATAATTCCTCACCTTCTGAGAAATGCTTTAGCGTCAGCCGGGTTGGTTGACTTTGTTGGAGGCCCAAAATGCGAGGAATTGAATCGTTTAAAACGACCGCTGTGTTGGCGCGAAGTGATCCAACGCAGACTTTCTTGATCACACGATGGTGTGTCTCGATGGCATTTTGGGACGGAGTAATACCTGGAGCTGCGGCCGCGTAGAACCAATTTCCCCAAGTGTCACCAAGGTAGATATTCTCAAACCACTCAGCGTAGTCAGCTTCACCTTGCGTCTTCCAAAACTGTAGAACAATTTTGCTGAGGGCCTTGAACTGTTTATTCGACCGACCTTGGCTGAGGTATCGGATGTTGGGTAGCACGTTATCCTCGTAGTACGTCGAGACCTTCAGCAACTTGACCTTGTCACGACTCTTCCGCACGAGATGCGGGTAGCAATTGAGAAGCATTATTTCGGGCCACACCGCCTTGAATGCGTTAGCTATGTACTGAGCCCTGTCGAGACTGCCAAAGGACAAAGTTAAGTCAATGTCAAAAAACAATCGAGCAAAGCGCTGGGCCGTCCGAAACATGGTAGTGTAAGCGGTTTGGTGCTCCGTCTTGACAAACATGTACATCCAAGGAACGAACGTCTTGGAATACTGCCCCCGGGAGTAGTGCGTCGTGTACGTTCCAAAATCCACGAGCGTCCACCCACTTACATCTCAAAACATATTAGAAAGTATTTCAAACCACTGGAAAAGTAATGTTAGACCAAGTATTTTAATGCTCACCAAAATGTAACTTGTAGGTGCCGTCCGTGACACCAAGGACACCAATGTCCTGCTGACTTGCATGGGTTTTGAGCAGATTACGGAACGCGTGCCGCGACGTCAAAACTAGCCCAAACGACTTTCCCCTCTTGCCGTCTTCGTCAACAATGTCATGCTCAAAGCACTCCAGAGCGATCACCCCGTGTTGGAACTGGCGGCTTTTTTGTTTGAACACAGCATCCTCCTCCTCGCTTCCCACGATGCTTGCTCCGTCTTCATGACCAACAAACTCGCTCTTTGAAGTACAAAGGTGGGAGTATGCCCACTCCAGAAGAGTGGCAAAATTATGAACCTCCCAGTCTCCTATACCAGGAAACCCACATCAGTCAGCAGCAATATTAATCTAAATCAAATTGCAAAATAGAGCTGCAGACAATTAAAATACCTGACTGTTTTTTTCGAAGTGCTGCTTTTCTGTTCTTGAGTTGACCATGAGTTGGCAAATGCTGGAGAATTTCAGGGTTGTTTGCATGTCGATCAAACAGTAAATTGCGGCATTTTTTTGGTCCAGCGCCACCAAAAAGAATGCTGTCGACCTCGCGCTTCAGGGCGCCGTGAATTCCACGGCGCGGTACATCGAACTGAGCACCGCTATCGTCTTCCGCCTCCCCTTTAACCTAAGTTAGCCGAAGCCGTTTCGGGCACTCCGCGTGGGACATACAGCAGTAGATACGCGTTCCGTTGCCAGCATTGCCATAGTTGTGCTTGAATTTGTAGTGGTACCCGTCGAGCATATCAATGCCAATCTGTGCTTCCTCTTGAGTTGAGAATACCTCGCAAACTACGAATGCCTGTCGAGACGTCCTGGGTTGTTGCTGCTCATCCTCGTCGGAAGACGAGGCGAAGTCGCTCGCGCAGTCCTCACCTGTTCTGCTCATGTTGAGCGCGACTTGATGACTTGACTTGATGAATGTTACTCTGTTCGTGTCTTTTTAGCCAATCACTCGAACCATACCCTCTTTTGTAAATGTTACTCCAAATACCGCCTGTTTTTGAATTACTCTCACCATCGCCGGTATTTACTCCAAGTTAAGCCGCAACCTTCTCATCGACCCGGCGAAACCACTCAACGAATCGAGCCAATTAAAGTGATTTAGCCGATGGGCACTTTATAAGTGGAGCTAAGTGAAGTCCCAAGAGCAAATGCTTTTGCTGTGGTTGATTGCCGTAAATGACTCGACTTGAGAATTATAATTTATTGGGGACAGCCAATATTTAGGCAAATTTAGGCGGATTTACAATACTGTACTTAAGGTATGCAACAAAAATGGAGCGCAGATGTTAGGTCTGAAGCTTTCGCGGAGTGTTATCACGAACTATCTGAGTTTTTTTCTTTTCATTATATATCTTGTTGAAGATTTTGAGTGACCTGTGATAATTCCAAAGCTCCATTTTCCTGCGAATAGCAATCTTGAAAGGGTAATACTTATTAATAGCCCCTAGCCTTGACAAACTTTCTTGTTGATATTTCTACCAGCATCTCCAAAATATTGGGTTAGTCGCTCTTCAAACTCGTAATACGTAATTTTGTTGCCGTTCCCCTCGTGATGTTACCAAACAAATTCGTTTCACTGTTGTGTTGAATTGCGACGGCCGCCAAGTTTTTAACGGGTAGTACATGAAGTGAGGTCACTTGTGTTTGATACATGCACGCTTAACTGGGTAGTACAGTAAGAGAGAGAAAGTAGAGGATCTTTTAACCCCCCGCCTTGCTCCTCCCAAAATAAAACACACACACACGCAAAAAGTAAGTGTTTACCACGAAATGTCCATTCCCTGACTTGCAGGTGTGTGAATATAATACAGTTTGTGTCCCATCAAGACGAAGGTGCTTGGTCTTCGACTCCGGGATACTTTTGAGAATATGTTGAGCGTAACCACGCTCCAGACGATAAGTCTGGGAAGAAGCGGCCGATAGTACAGTGGCTACAGATTTTTCAGGGATCTAACAATTAGAGGTTTTTAAAAGAGACACCGTTGGTCATCCTCATTCTTGTGCGATGATTTTCGAGGGAGGAAGTCTAGGTACCAAACTGTGTACTTCACGTAGTTCTCAATTTGGACAATGTGGTCGCCGAGCGCCCAGGCTTTGAAAAAAAGAAAAAAAAAACGTTTTTCACAGAACACTGTTGATCACGTGACGCAGACACATGTAAGCATCACGTCAATTTTGATGGCATACCCTGTAAAAACGGAAAACATTTATCTTACGATAGAAAATAAGCTTTTCGCTAAGCTTATCCAGTCATATTGGTTCCTTTGCGGCTGTAGTACACGTAGCAAAATCATAAACATGCATCTGTGTGTGTAGACCCTCTTTTAGACCGGCTCTGGGTCTGAATAAAGGGAATCTGGCGTCCGGGAGACATGGCGAGTCGATCCTCAGTTCGAAATTTGCTCCACAGCAGGCAAGCACCAGTACACGAAGGCACGGACACTGATTGTTACAGGCAACGATGCGCCTCCCCTCGATCCTGGTTCTGCTGATCGCTGTTGCCGGTAAGCTTATAGCAAGCTCTGTCTCAGCATCTACGGATCCACGTCAGACCAAGACCGCTCTGGTGACCTCGTCAGACAACTTGTTCGATGGCCGCTTACTCGTTTCAGAAGGGCGCCATGCCCACGGAAACAGGATTTTGAGGGTGGACAGCACGGCTGCGACGAAGGACAACTCGATTAAAGTCTCGAACGAAGAAGAGAGGGGGATATCGAAAGCATTACAGAAGGTTGACGATTTCATTATGCAGTTGAAGCTGAAGTGGTGGCTCAGTCAAGACCTCAACCCTGGTCAAATCATTAAAAAGCTTGGAATGAAGAGTTCGGCGGATACCCAGGCCAAGTACTTCAAGTACTATGCCGTCTATGGCGAAATGTGGCAGAAAAAGCCGGTAATGGGCCCTGTCATTCCATACAGGGGCCATTACTATGGTCGAAACTCGTGTCCGCTATCCGCCTTTTGAGACTTTAGCTTGCCTTACTTACGATCATCTAGGTTGTGAATATGGATATAAATCATCTTTGCTCGACACAACCAAAAATGTAAGCGGTATCCTAGTAGGATAATAGGCCAAGTGCAGTAGAAAACCAGGAAGAACCGGTTAATCAACTCAATTTCCTTCGTTCCCAGTAGGATAGTAGCTAACAGTTGATTCCACATTCCATGGCTTTTCATTGAGAACTTGTCAGTACTTCTGCGTGTACTGTACAACTTGACTATGGAATCATGATTGCAGTAAATGTCACGCCACGGCAGCTCACATAGCGTTAGACGGGAGGATTGAGGTGACGATACTGTCGAAACACAATTGAATCCACCGCAGTTTGTGTTTCGAGCTGGTGAAAAACTCAGCGATACGCCAAGCGGTTGCGGCTCTGGCGCACGCTCACTCTCAAGCAGAATCAGAGCTATGGCAAACAATTCCTGCAGGAAGTTCAGACGCCGAATGAAGATAAAATACATCACCAGCTCTCATACACAGTGTTTCATCGTCCGGTTTCGAGTCTCCATCGACTTCAGTGTCGGACCACGACGATGAAGAGATTCACAAGATTAATCGAGAAATTTTTGCTTTCGTTTGAATTGTCAGCTAGCAAGAACAAAAATGCTCTGGCAAAGATACGCGTCAAAACGATAGAAAAACTTGGCACAATAAGCAGAAAACTAATGCTGCAAAAATATCGACTACTGGAAAAATACTGCACAAGGATCTGAACTACAAGTAGATGCTTCAAGGCGTACTTCTACAAGTGCTAAGTACATTATGATTAATAAGAAGCGAGTTCACTTCTTTCCATCGCCATCGACAGCGAAGCCGGAGCCCATTACAGTATCTTGCACACTCTATCGCGAATAGAGTAGATGTTCGTTGAGTGTGAATACAGCAATATTGCCGTCGTGCTGATAATGGCGAGTCGGTAGTCGCTATTGCCTGCGTTTATCGAATACGAGTTGTTCACCGTGTCGTGAACGAGTAGAAGCAGTTATGTACATGTACACTCGTGTCCTCACGCACGATCGTCACCGCTGCGAACGCCAAAGGTGAGCTGCTTCTCCTACGAGTTTCAATGGTCGTCGTCGAACTGGAACTTTATTATTATTATCCGCTCGGGTCATTTTGCAGCTTTGCATTAACCAATATTTTCAATCGGACGCGGCATTCGACACGCCCGGAATCTTGAATGGATACAAAGTACGTCTTAACAATTTTGATGGCAGCTTTTGCCACTACATGTAGTTGGTCGGCATTTTTTAAAACACAAGCTGTGATTATCCAGCATATTAAAAACCAGGTTAGACTTTGAACTACTTTTGAAGTAGTTGTTAATTGCACATTACAACTTCTTGTTCTAGAACATTGTTTACGGAGTTGGGGAGCATGACTGCCCTTGCGTCGTCCAAACCGGAAGTGGACGCTGTGAACATTGAAACGCTAGCACGAAACATCAATACGATTTTGGGAGATTCGGTAAAACTGTTTAGCTGCTTTGATGAGTCCAACAACGGGAGGAACCCCTTTCCGACGTGACTGGGTGAACAACTGCAGGATAAAATAATGGTGATATCGTTTCGGCGCCTGGATCGGATCGGAGGCTGTGTGCACTGAGATGGCAATACCTCTTTATTTGTAGTAATCGTTGCCACTAAGAAGTGCCGAAGTAAACAATTTCTGCTCCAACATGAGCAAACCTCTTCTTTGATAATACTGCAAAGATTCGATATGCTTACGCGACGTGTACAATGTACTGTACAAGCAGTGCGACGCAACGATTTAATCATTGCGTCAAAAAAATTAAGTGGCGTTCACGCGGATTTATTCACTGAATACGGTACAGAACCAAACTCTGTTGCCGACTTCTTCATGATCTGTTTCAACACGTCGCGCACCTGGAGTGAACTTTCGTGCAGCGACTGCTCGTTAGTGCTTCCACATCCATATGGGACTATAGTAGCTCCTACTAGCTGGATAGCGGGGATGTAGCTGTAGATCAATCCTACCCGTTGCTGAAATTGAAGTAGTGGATGTGTCGGTCTATAGGTCAACGCGTAAAGACTTCATCGTTCTGCCTGACCCCTTTGGGATCAGTAACTTACTCAGACTAGCGCTACAGGTAGCTTACGATACCGTTCGCCGACAACGCTTCAACAACGAGTTGATTAAATTAGTGTGTCTAACTTCCATCGCTAGAAGATTAGATGTTTTTGATCCGCATACCACGCATCAAAGTACGATTTGAAGTACTTGTAGTTTGGTTGCTTGTGCAGTACGTCTCCAGAATCTTTCCCCACGAGTCCTAGCTTCTTAAATGCGTACGTTGGAGGATACCTGTAGTAGAACCAGATCTCCATTTTCAGGCGTATGACGGCGTCTGACACACCCGGAACCTTGAATTGGTAGCCCTTGACGCCTTTCGGGAGCTTCAATGGTAACGTCTGTGGTGCCTTCTTCGGCATTTTCAAGAATATTAGGTTGGCTGCTTGCTCAGGCGGTAAACTTTCCAGTAATTTGACGCGTAGCTTTGCCAGCGTCTTCTTGTTCTTGTTGCCATTTAACAGGTCGACGACGGAACTCGGGACCTTCTTCTTCTTGAGATACTTTATTATGGGACTAGGGAGCGTGATCCCTCTCTCTTCTCCGTCAGACCTGGACGTCGAAGATGCGGATGCGTCGCTGCTGGACGCCAGTGTATCGTTAGAGGAGCCACTGGAGCTGTCGCCTTGATTCGGATCCCCCGCTATCCGCAGAACTCGTTTCCCCGTGCCGCCTCTTCTGTTTATTGTGATTGACTCGCTCCATGGTGCAGCATCAGCTGATGTCAGCTTCGAAACTTCGACCTGTTTGGAGTCTGTGGCTGCGTTGCTGCTGGTTAATAGCACGCTGGCAGCGGCCACCAGAACTACACCGATAAGCCGCATGATTGGTCTACCAGAGAGCTAGAGCCGGATTGCTCCGATTTCAGCCCCCAAGCGGGAATTTCGAAGTGGCGGTACAGCGGGCGGGGCGCACCTGACGGCACATCCGGGCGATATTCCATCCGCTAACTCGAAGAAAACGTGACAACGACAATCATTTTGTTGTATACTTGCTTTTTGTATGGTGATCGTATATTGCCAAAAACGGTCATATGTTTACGAGCTCATTTGTAAATTGCGCTTTCGCAGATACTAAAACATGCATCAGGTACGTTTTTACACAGGGCCAATACAGTAATTTGCCTCAATTAAGAGGTCAAGATTTATATATAAACTACAAGATAATCAGATGTCATAGTCACTCGTTCTTTGTGCTGTCCACTCTCATATATATATAATGTAGATGGTTATAAGTTTTACCGTTTTCGTTATTGAGGCAGATTACTGTACGTCCATAACGTCACCTGCTTACTCCTAAAATGACCTCAACTAAGGAGCACATGTGGGTGGTCAAATTACAGTAGCTCGAAACTTACCAAAGGCGCGGTTTAGAAAGAGAACGGACGCCCCACCACTTCACGCAACTTGTGAACGTGTAGTAAAGTAAGGACACTGCAGTGTCGCGAAGCACAAGCTGTAGAACCCCTCGTGCAGAAGCCATCATTGCATTGTATCATTCCTCCTTTTTGGTAAGCATTTGCGTTGGGCTGTAAAGACTCAGTTAGGTTTGTTTAACTGGTATTAATACGGGGCGTTAATAACGCCGCGTTACAGCAATCGCCGACTCCCGACTGAGCAGCGCTGTGCCTTTGCAATTCTGCAACTATTAATACAGGTACACTGTACATGTACATGTAATCCATGTAGGCACAGCTGTCGAATCGGAAACAACTGCGACATCTTAACTTCTGCCACACTTACAGTCAACGATCGATCTCTAAAGTAAGACTACGAGCTTGCAGCTGACCTAAAGTAGCTAAGGAGGGATATTTGCTGCCGTGGTCCCTGCTTCTGGCTCAACTCCGCTCGATATCCACGCTGAAGAGTGTGTAAGCCGCGCAACGCACCCACTGAAAGGCCCTTTTCATCACATCGACTTGCTGATGTACTGGAGATACACCTTGACCTCTGCCGCCGTCATCTCCGTGGGAAAGCTTCGTCCGGGGTGATCTCGTCCTCGTCGTCCGTGTCGTTGCCCACGTTGCAAAGTCCTCGTCTGTATATTCCTCCGTGACGATGCGTTCTTCCAACAGGTCTTCAATCGACTCTAAACAAGTTTGAATGTCATTTGAGCCCACTGGGCAAGCTCTTCTTAAGTCAGAGCGGGGTATAGTTTGAGGTGGCGGCAAAGGTGGATGCGCTGGTCATTGGAGAACGAGTTGCGAGAGCGCAGTTTCTGGAGGGTGGACGACATCCTGCCTGAGCGTGAGGAAGTGAGCGACGCAAGCCACACGTGGCCCGTGAGGCCATGTGTACCAAAAGGTGGGTACCCTTTCTCTAAAATACATCTCTATAAGGATAGAAACCCCCTCCCGATGTCATGCTTATAGAAGGGTTTGTATGGACAGACCGCTGTGATATCCCAAATAGTAATACCCTCTGGTTAATGCTAGCTGAGGCCTCCCATGGTATACAAACCAAGTCAAATTCACCTCTAACTTCCAGATAGTGCACTAGTGATTCCTAATAAAAATGTGGCTTCCCGATGCTATCACTACGAAGAGGACTGTCTGTTTTTACGATTTTCAAGAGTCTTGGACCAACAGTCTTGATTTATGCGTGCGATGAAGACGTTGCGCGGGAAACAGCAGAATTGGAGGAAAGGACCGCATCATTACTAATACTTCCCATCCCAGCCGGCCCAGCATGCGCCAAACGGGAAAAGAGCTTTTCCCAAAACAGGGACCGCATATGGTGATAATCCCAAAACATGGGGATTGCTGAGGAGGGCTCTCTCCAGAGACAAGACGAAAAACCGTACGTAATGACGTGACATTTCGTTAATGCTGTTGACATCTGTACCACGATCCTTCAAACGTCTTAACCGAGCGTAAATGCGTCTTACATTTGTAGTTTTTAATGTAAGACGGTATTAGGATTTCAACTCTATAAAGCGTCTTACAAGGCCTGTGCAATGTAATACGATTTTCGGATCAACGTAAGACGCTTTTTAGATTAGAGTAAGGCGATAAATACAGCAACACAGCAAATAAAGCACGAAGTGTGGTGGACATGGAGAGTGTTCTTCTCGAAGAGCGATCGTGAGTCCAACGTAGAATTGTAGCAAACCAGGCAACGCGGCTCGAGAGAGGCGAATTGGTGAATGTAGGTTTTGCCGTACTCCTCGTAGAAACCATGGTCGTATTGCAAAACGAAAACCGGAAGATTCACAGTTTCCTTATTACTTCAAAAGTAGTAACTCGAAGTAAGAAACACTCCGTTGGTCCCAGCGACACAAACAGTCTACTTGACGCGCAGGTTGCATAAGTCGGGTGGGCTTCGCTCTTCATCCACGCCTCCGAGCGCTTGGCATGAAGTTGTGAGAGCTTCTTCTTTGACTGGTCTATCCGGTCGCAAGCGCTGGCTTACGTGCCTAGTGAGGTTCGACTTCGTGCTGACGTCTTCGGGCACTTAGGATACTTGTACTGTGGCGCGCCCTTGCTGCCACACTCGCTGTCAGAGCACTCTCGATGGCTAGTCGCCCAGACCGAGCTCGATGTCGTTGTCTCTCTCCATGTTTTTCTCGTTTTTCGTAATCGTAATTTTGAGCGTCTTACTATTATAAATTTACGCAATAATACCAACTTTTGGTTTATTATTCACTCATTTATGCAATACGGTAATACAATGTACCAACTTTTGGTTTATTATTCACTCACTCCCCGCCTTGTCTCTGGAGAGGGCCTCCCCAAAACATGAACCTGAAGTGGGCCATTGTGCTCAATGTGGGAGCTCAAACAACGCTGTGATGCGGACGATATATACTCGGAGCGATTACATGTAGGAGAGGTCCTCGTTGTAGTCGGAGAAACCCGTGCAGTTGTTGTAATCGAAGGAGCCGTGCGCTCAGTGCACTCGGACGTGCTCATGCAATCGATGCCCTGCGGCCGGAAGTTGAGAGTAGTCGAGTGCGTGCCGTTGAGCGCGGCAACCGGAAATGCTGCGAAGGCATTGCTTGTGTTTCGTGTACAGGTCGTCCTCGTCCGCACTACTTGTACATGTAGTTCGTTTCGTCCCTGGTCTCTGTTTTGGGAACACAGCTCTTCCCTTGTTAATACGATTTTTGTCCCCGAATCGCTTATAATTTTGGTCGGAGGAAGTATGTTATGTATTAACGTGGTTTACCAATTCATGAACCGATTTCGGGTTAAGCTCAAGTGGGTACCCAATAGGCAGCTCAACGAGAAAAGGGTACCATTGAAACGGCAAGTGCCTGACCTATTTTTCGATCTGCTCCATAATAACTCAGGGGTATAGACAGAGAAATGGGTCGTTAAACATGCCACAAGCCCAAATCTGAGAAATCAATTCATGACCCTTTGTTGTGTGCACTACACAATCTAA